>JABUQX010071950.1:0-15000 GCA_015478945.1 Trachelipus rathkii | reverse complement strand
AAAATTAAAAGTGTGGTTATAAGATCTTGTTTTATAATATAAAGTTTTAATAGTTAATGTAGAAAGTGATGAAGAGATCTAATTTTGAAAATAATTATTTTCTCCCCCTCTTTTTTTTAACTCAAAGTTAAATGAATAAAAAATGAAACTTTTTAACTTTGGACGTATAGAGATATAGGGAAATTTCGATGATAGTCACAGATAAAATAATATTACTAGTATCTTGTAAATTAACGATCAACAGTTAGCTTTTATAAGATCCCGTATTGAGACCTAAATTATAAAGCTTCTTGGAAGACCGTTTTTGGCAGTTTAAGCTCCCAAAAGGTCCGGTGCCTCCCCAAGGTATCTTTTGTTATTCTAGAAAGACAGATCTGAGATCATATTATTTGAAAGTGAGTATTCAAATAGTATATCTATATATTTTATTAATTATCCGTATGAAATCAATAATAATCCTCACTTCAAAAATCGAATATGTATTATATAACATCTAGTCTTACTCACTAGGCTACTGAATTATTAGCATTTACATCATACAACTATCATATAATAATATGCTCTATTATAGAGAATAGGGAAATTTCGATGAATCCAGTCACAATAAAAAATTTAATAACTATTTATCATTAAAATACTGACTGTTATAGTTAGATTACTACATCATGAGTTATATCTAGCTATTTCCCTAACTTTCATCATATTAATATTCGTACTTTAAGGATAAGAATAATATTAGGAGTTATAACGTTTCTTGTTAATATAATATTATACTATATATCAGTGTTATATATAATACTATGATCCCCACGCGATTTTGTGACCAAGTCCCCCTTAAGGGGGTGCTTACCACTCTTAGCGCCAGTTCACAATTCTTATCCTTTGAAAAAATACCATGTAGGCTTAATCCGTATATGGTGAAATAAAATCTAGATTAAGAGTGTAATGCATTGTACTAATTTGTAATTATACTGATAATATCTCGTCGGAGACAATTACTTCACCCGTGACTCTCACCCCATTAACAGAGGGGACACGCACGCCCCCTCTAAAAATTAAAAAATATATCGTGATAGAAGCGCTGAAATTTGGAGAATGACGCATGAGTCGGAGACGGCAGTTGAGGAATTTAGGTGAGTATCCGGCTCCACTGACCCCTCCCGAGAAAGGGTCCCCGCTACATAAAAAAAAATGAACGAAGAAATAAGTGGGGGAAAGAAATGAACGAAGAGATAGAAAGAGTTATAGAGATAATATGAGGAAGAAGAAGATATGAGAAGAAAGGATAGGGAAAGAGAGAAAGATAAGAAAAATAAATTTGAGGAATTGTGAGAGGAGAGTTTCTTTACAGAGTCTTATACATACTATAAGTTATAGTGAGATATTTAGTTATATATGCATATATCGATATAGAGTCACTATACTTAAGTGGCTGAAGTAACCAGTTAAGTAAAACATTGGGGATATCAGATATTATAAATATTATATAATATACTCAAATAGTAATTATAATTTATTTTTCAAAAAACTTGATATTTAAATCTTCTATTCTGTTCTGTCTAGTTTCTACTACTATTCTATTTGTAATATTCTCCAGTATTATATATATACCCTAATATATACCCCCTTCAACCACCTTTTCCAAGAAATGATATCTACATTTATAGTACTAATCATAAAGTATATATTATATATATACTCCAAATTTATTTATAACATATAAAATAATAATATATATATTACGTATTATTGTAATATCCCTATATACTCATACCATATATCTTTTTTATAAATTATTATATTACTACAATGCCTCATTGATTTTGCTTTATTATCATTTGAAATAATATTTAGACCATCTGTTATAATAAGTCTTTTTTTGGTTACTATAAGTTGAATAAAGCCCTATATAATTTAAGCTGGCTCAGCTACCCAAGTTTAGTGTTAGTATATACTATGATACTGGTTATCAGTATATATGGGGTTATGCGCTGGTAGCTGTTTATCACTATTAGTGATATCAAAATAGTATTAGTATGTTTTATATTATTATATTAACATTGTAATACTTTTTATTTTGTTTACGAATTTTAGTTTAATTATTATCTTGTTATCTTTATAGTTTATTATAATTGTTATATTATATATATATTTCTAACTTTATTTTTTTTTGTCCACCAAATTTTTTTTATTATTTATGTCCTTAATTTAGCCGTCAAAAAATGACTTGCAATGGTACATATTATTTTTTTTTTTTTATTTAAATTATTTTTCTAACTCTTATTTTTTTTTTGGTAAGTTTTATTTGCATTTTATACTTGGTTAATTGGTTTTGTTTTTTTTTTCATTATTTTTTTTTTTTATTTTTTTATTTTTATTTGTAACTTTATTTCTAGTATTAGAACTTCTTTAATTTTTTTCTTCATTTTCATAAAACTATTTCATTCCTCTATTATTTTAATTTTTTATTAAATTTTATTTGTTTAACTTATTTATTTTATTAGCTTTAAATTTTATTAAGCCTAATTAAATTATTATCTTTTTTAAATTATTTTTTCTAACATTTTCTTTTTTTAATTTCTTTGTAGTTTATTTACATTATATACATTGGTTTTAATTTTCTTTTTTCTTTTTTTTTCAAATTTTTTTACTTTTTTTTATTTTTTTTTTTATTTCTTTAAACTTTTTTTACTAAAACATTAACTTTTCATTTTTATAACGTAAATAATTTACGTTTTTACTACCTTAAAGCAAATCAAGTAAATCAAATCACCCAAAACCTCCCCTCCCCACCCCATTCCATGATCCTACCTAGTCCTTAGATCTATTATCAGTACATGTTTCGTATAACATAACACATTAAGTTCATCAGACATAAGATTTCCAAGTAAAATTATTAACACTAACCTAGACAAAAATCAGAACCTATAACACACACACACAAACACACCACACACACACACACACACACCACAACCACACACAAAAAAACTGCTAACAAGTGCAAGTTCACCGCTTAATAAACATAAGTACCATTTACACTATTTCAAGCACATCACCAAAACATAACTAAGAATAAATACAACACACACACACACAACAACACACACACACACACACGCACACACACACACACCACACACACACACCACACACCACACACAAACTAAACTAATTAACATTAGCAAAGTGACATTTTTAATACGAGTATTCTAAGTAACAATTTTCAACCATTTATCTATTCACACTTTTTCTAGCAGTTTATCTTCTAAAATATTAATTGCCTTAATTTATTTTTAATAACAAAATATTTTAACATAAATTTACGCTTTTTCTTATATTATGCTTCTTTTTAAATACCACACACACACACTACACACACCACACACACACAACACACACACACACACAACACACACACACACACAACACACACACACAACATTACCAAATAGAACACCTGATAATATGAGGTTATCTCTTTTATGGACCCGCCCTCCTTCAGAAAATATCAAACCTATAAACATGAAAGTGATTTTAATAAGTGATAATAAAAATAAATACTCTTAATTATTATACTATTATTATTTAGATATTATACAGATAAAAACTTCTATAACATTATACATAAAAGAAATATATATTATAATATAAATATATATAATATGGAAATTAATGTACCCTATAACCATTAATATGCTCAGTGCCACATGTATAAACTTAATAAAATTCGGCTTTATCAGGTATATTGGTACCATTTTGATCCAGCAACAATACCTAACACCTCATTAATTTCACAGTATCTGAAAATAGCCATAGCAACTAATAGCACACTTAAACCATAACCCCCTCTCTTACTCCTTGATAAATATATACATTCAATCTTTCAGAAATTCTTTGTTTCAATAATACTATTATTTAATTAATGTGAGCTAGGTCTACAATTCGTCTTCTCATTCATCACTCCAAACAAAATTCTTTTACTTCAACCTTTTAGCATATATGTTTCATCTCTACCTTCAATTCCTTCTAGCTGAGACCATCTATAGTATTAATGTTATGAGCAGTGCTGTACTATATCATCCTATTGACACTTGAAGAAAACGTGAATACAAAGTTACAATTCTAAGAACAATCTTATAACGAGAATCTTCTCAAAATAATGAGTAGAATAAATCATTCGATATCTATATTGTTAATATTGAAGGAACCTTTGCTTTTAATACAACTTGAAAATAAGTAAAAGCTGTCATCATTTTCAAATCTGCCAGTTCTTATATGTTATAATTTCTATAGCACTCAATCTATACTCACCTTTCTCACGTACAACATAAAATATCATATGTTTGGGTTTGAGTTCTTAAAATGGTATATACATATTCAAGAGTTCTCAAATCGCTACCTATCGGAAGTTGTTAACTTCATCTTTCTCAGTCAATTGAGAAATGTTCTTTAACATTCACTTTCTAATTTACTGTCATTCTTAACTTTTTTTCTGTAGCTCCCTATATATAATTTATATATTACGTGCTAAATGCAGTCTAATTAACACGATATGAATTATTTGTTACAGTTGCACTAGTAGCTTCGTCACTAGGATTTCAAATTTAACAACTATGTATATACAACATATTTGCAGTCACTATATTTAACATAACGATCTAGTACTTCACTAATCATCAATTGCTGTAATTACCGCCGTTATTACTCCTTCCCTTCATTAATACTAAGATATCTACTATATCTATATCTTATTTATATATTTTATACTTTCCATATATCTCAAACTCTTAGTATCAATACTTATACAATCTTTCTGGAGCTGTTATTTGGTGTGCAAATTTTCCCCAAGATGAATATTGAGACAAAATTTTTGCAATTAAACTATATTTCCATAAGTTTTACTGCATATTGACTTAATATCAATTCGTCACAACAAACCTTCCTTTCTCTAAAAGACCCCACAAACTCTTTCATAGTTCTCCAGAAACTCTAGCTTCGTTTCCTAATTTATAATATATGTATGTCCTATAGCTACACGTCCTTTATTTAGTTATATATCATTAATAAAAATTGAAATACATATAATCCTCTCAAAAAAAACTGCACATATTCTATCAACAGAATCAAACCTCTCCAAATATTTATATATTGCTACCACCATCCTCTACTATAATAGTCCTATTATCTCGAATTATTCATTTTTGTATTAAAGATACACCTTCAATACACGTACATTCTTTATCATGAATTGTCATATTGACTAATCTCAACACTTTTCAACAGAGTGATATATAATTAATTTATTTTTTACAAACCTATAACATGAATAAATTATAATTCTTTGTACTTTTCCAAGTGTGTGGGTTGGAAAACTAGTTTATTATTCCGTTAAAATATATTCAAATACTTCTCTAAAAGTTTCACTTATTTTTACGTTTATTTATTAAGGAGACAAGTGAACTTGATTAGAGAAGTAAAAAATAATAAAAGCTTAGTAATATATATATATAAATAACATGATACTTTCTTCTTATCTTAGCTAGAAGGCTAGTAAGTACGTACATGAGTTTCACGTGCCCAAACAGATAAATTGTATCATTAATGAATACTTTTTAACAACAACATCTCGAACACGCTAAATATACAAACTAAGATTTCTAAAAGTACTAGGTGTGACCAACAATTTCTTTTGGCAATGATACAGGTTATTCTTTTAAATTTGGTTTAACATTTTGTAACCTTCCTTATCCACCATTTACCCCCACAACACCGGTACGATATTAATCCGGGCTTTTTTCTATTATACTTAGTATATAAATACTATCTTCCTTGTTAATCATGGGAGATTACGTCTAACACCAACGTATGCAACATTCCCTCTTTCTCTATTTATACAGTTCTATTGAAGGGACATAACTGTAATGGCACAACAAATCTAAACAAAATACTAGAAAGACTTTTTAACCTTCACATATATCCTGAAATCCCTAATCAGGTAGGTACACCTTTGTCTGAATCATTGTTTGAAGAACATTTTATTTCAAAAAGAAAGGTATATGAAATGAGCTACTTAATGTGCTTTTCATATTATTCTTAATTTAAACTAGGATTAAATTAAGTCTTATTATATATAGTAGTATATTCTCCGACCTGCCACACTAATATATTCATATATAATTTAATTCCCAAAAAGCTTTTGTAAATGAAAGTATGTAAAAAATAAAGCAAACATAGAATTGAAAAGATAGATCAAAAATTATACTATGTCTATATACACTATAAAAATATACCTCTAGATACAAGCTTCTCTAAAACATTTTCCACAGTCTTCGTAGCCTAAAAACTTTTACTATCTAAATATACACTTAAGAAGTATTAGCTCTATTCTATATGAGATAAGTATAATACACTTTAATATACTTAAAAGATTCTAATTTACTCTGAACCAAAAATTCTGCTTTTCATTCTATAACACACAAAAATGTACTTATTCATACTTCGAAGTGGAATCTTCTTATCAAATAGTCCTTTATAATATTTACAATAGTATAAGACATTAGAAATAATAGTTATAATGAAAAAACTACTTTGTGAAATATGTGCTTTATTCACTATAACCAATGCATTTATATGGCTTCTAATGCCTACATGGTGTTGATAAAAAAGCTAAAGTATTTCCTAAGATCATATATATCATATTTCCATTACCGATCCCATTAGACATGAATTTATACCTCTTTTTAAATTATTATGCTATGATTAATAAATGATCTATATTTATTCTCCTAGCTTTTGTTATGGACTAAATTATTGATCTTATCAAGGCTGCCAGGACCTATACTTGTTTGACTCTGATTTCCTCTGAAACTCCATCATAGTAAGTCTATAAATAGTGATATTCACTTTTTTCGCTCTAATTTAAATGTTCTTGTCTTGATACTACCAAATTTGATGATACTAACCTTCATACTGCTCCTTATACGTGCACATTTTCGTCATATCATCTGTCATACCATCAATATAATAATATTATTATTATCTATCTTCCTTTAATTAATCATATAGCCTTTCATATCATTCTATACTATATTCAATTAATATCGTAATTAACATGTATGAACCACCGATGCTAGTATCTTTCTCATCTTTCTTAATTATTGTCTTTCATATAATCATAGTATATAATATAATATATTCTTATTTGTGCGTATCTATATCTATATATATATCTAAAATACTAGCGGACTTTGTACATTCGTGTTATGATTAAACTAAACCTGCATACCTTATTATATCACACAAGCAGATTAGCAAATTCTTAATGGTTTATCTGTCACGTATATTATCCTTATTAATTAGTTTTTATATTATAAACAGATCTGCATTATAAAATTTCCTACTATACATATCACAACATTCAGAGATATATAGTTTTATATATACATACCATCTCTATTATAAGCAGCCCTTGACACTTATCTTTAAGCACGTTCTACATAATCCATCAATTTACACAGTCTAATTTATTAACGCTATTATTAAGCTCTACTACTATTTATAATGAATAATTAAGTATACAAAAGATACCATCGTATATATATAATTCTATAATTTTTATTTCCAAATAAGTTTATAGTTGTAAAATGTCTTCTTTTATATTATATAAACAATATAATATTACTCCTCTCTCTAATATTTACTACATATTAAAGTCATTATTGTTCATCGTATAGAGGATTATATAAATTAATGTATTTACTTTTCCACTACTATCTATCTTATATATATTATATCGACATTTTCATATTCTCGATTTTTCAAAACATGCTTACTTATGAAAGAATCTATATATAAAGAAGAATATTTGAAGACTCTAAATCGTCATTTAGCTCATATGCATTCTACTTTCAATTGATATTTTACACAGGGTCAGTAAAAGAGAACTTCTACACATTCACGAGCTATTTTACTAAACAGAACAACAGCTTTGTAAGCACAGCCTACAGCATCTTTCAATAATTATTTATCTAGAATGAACTTTCTTATTGTATGCGAATGATTGAAACTTAAACTTTGTTATTCTAATGCTTACTCCTTTTTACAGTTCATACCTGATCTATTAAGCATATCATAACACGTGATAGCTACTACTTGAATTGTAATAGAGTATCACCTTATCACCTTATTAGTATATATCTATATATCTATTCATCACCTCAAATAATGAGTCCTAATTAATATCCCTGCTAACTATATGCTATAGCTATAATTATCCGATTCAAGGTGACTATCATTGCGCCAAAAGTGTAATATGATTACCAACCCTCACTAACGAACCTCCTATCATATAAGTCTTAAGTCTTGTTATATTTGTGATGTATTATATAGAGCTGATATCAAGCTTCCACATCACAACCATTTCGAAACCGATGCTTTCAAAATTCTCTATGCTCCATGGATAATAAATATCTATCAATTAAACTACTAACTTTCATTATGTTTATGTACTCTTTCATTGATCCTTTTAATATATATTCATCTACATATTCCTACTGTTTATGCTTTTTTATATGATGTCATTTATTCTCTTCTATATTCATGAGTTTAATTACATCTCGAAGGTTATACTGGAATTAAAATCATATACTATAATATTCATGAATAACTCTCAATATAAAAACAATTAGATAAACTAATTATTACATAAAATATAATAGAATGACTATACAGGTTTAATTGTCATATAAATAGTTATTAGTTTAACCATAGTATTTAATTATCCAATAGTATTGTAATTATATATATTGATATATTTTTTTTTTTGTGTTCATGTGATATGCCTAATTTTGTAAAACATGCATAATTAGTATAACTTTAAACATAATATATTATATATACCTATATTATATATATATATATTAATATATATTTTTACTATATATATACATATTATTCATATAATATTCAATAATGTGCCCCAAAAAATGGGTATTACAATGAATAAATACATATATAAGCAACTCAAACTTATTTTTAATACCCATGAGAAATATAAATATTAATAATTAACTATATTAAAATATAAATAAATAATAGTTACTATTTGTAAGTATATCTACTACAGCTGACATAACAAGCATACTCATTCTTTAAAACTAGGTGCCGATTGATAACTTTTTATTAGAATTGCTCTGAGTGAGTGTCACGAGATAAAACTCAGCTAGATGACTCTATAAAGATTACTTGTGTAAACATTGAACTTTATACATAAATGAATAAATCAATAATATACCTCTTATTCTAATATGCCCATCAGGTAGTAAGATGCTACATTACGAGGAGATAACCTTAATATAGATTAGATGTATTTCAATGTTAATTATTTAAATTAGAGCAATTAAATAATATTAAAGAAAAAAAAAAAAATCTTTATCTATGATATGATAGTAATAAAGTATATGATATTTATTTAGAATAAATACCTTCATATGTATATACTTAAATAAATAAATAATATAAAACTACATTAAATGATTAATAATATAACTATCTGATAATATTAAACACATGAATCCAAAACTAATGTGTCTTTGAAGTGTTTTATATCTATATTGATATAAGAATGCCCTATCTGAGTAGACTCAGCTGATCTACTTATATATAACATCAACTCCCATCAATCTATATACTAAGTAGGGTGAGTGTTGCCAAATCACTCTTATTGATACGCCGTTGCCAGAGTTACCTTATTATAAATATCTAATTAAATAGCTTTGTCGAGCACTTTAAGTATAAAGGTGATGTTATATCTAAATAAACATCAATAATACAATTTATTTAATTATAATTACATTTACAATAATATAATAAGTAAGCCTAATAATATATAATAAATAATAAATAATAATAATAATAATTATATATTTATATATATTATATATAAATATAGATATCAATCAAGAATTAAATATATAAATATAATAAAATATAATAATATATTATAATTCGATTATGAATAGATTATTAATATATTAATCTAATTAATTTGTTATATTTAATAATAAAATATATATATATATAATAACTATTATTATATAAATTAATTATAAGTAATGAATAATAATAGATAATATTTTGGTTTGTTAATAATTAATAAATTTGTTTTGTTAAAAAAAGTTATAAAAAACTAACTGAATTAGTGTGATTATTTTTATAATGTAAAAGATAAGGGTGAAGTGTCCTAAAGCGACAGTATAAGTTCGATAGTTTTATATTCATTTAAATATTGCTTTAGAATTCTTATTTATTAATAACTCACACTTCTCTCAATCAGACATTCCTTTACTGACTAAATCCACTTCTGGTTCGGCCTCCAAGCTGGTCGATACCCAGCACACTCACCACATGTACATCCACCTTAAATGCAAACCGACTATCATCGCACCCTTTCCAAAATAACCAACCATCTCAAATATTCATTCTATTCTCTCATTTGCTCCTTCCATTCAACACCACGCAACTCCCTATTGCGTTCATTCCTCATTTATCAATTCTCCTCACACCCTAACACTCCCTTAGCATTGTCCATCTGAACCCACACTGTAATTTAGATCTATACATTCTTATTCCAGACAATAGTTTCACTATTTTACATTAACAGAGGTAACAACATACCCTGATTTAAGAGCTTAGCACACTCAAGACTTAGTCTCCTATTACATCTCCACCAAGAGATTTAATGCATCCAGCCACCTTTATACCGATTCACAACTTTCCGTATTACAATTCTGCATCATTTAAACTCAGACACTCGATTCCAGTTGCTCACCATCTCACAACAATAACTGGTCACATCTGAGGAACTGTCCCCCACTCACAAAAATAACGATACCTCTTTCCACATTACTTATTCAGACATCTTTCAAAACCCATCATTGCCCAAAATCCCTCTACCAATCCCTTCAAAAACTCTCTTCGATTCACCACCGCAAATCAAATTCATCTTCATATAAAACGGTAAGTGCGATCCCTGCCCATCTGTCCTCGCTATTCCTTCCCAATATCTAGCAGACTTCCCCTGCCAGCACCGATCTAATTCTTTCATAACCCATCCATATACAAACTGAAATAACCAAGTGAACATAACACAGATCCATTGTCCTCAAGTCCCGCTATTAAATAGTTAAACCAATCCACTTCTCAACTCTTTTATTTCTCACAAACGCCTCTACCTCGTGAATAAGTCATTAGCTTACTTTTGTTTGCCATTTCAGATACGCTACCAACAAACAACATAGAATTCATAGTAACAGCCTGGCAATCAGGGTTCCCTATTAATTCTATCTAAACCCCTAGGCTTCTGTCCCTTATTCCATAATCCATATTACTTGCTCTTATCTAGTAGTGTGTATATATATAACTATATATATGCACCGCACTCCAACCACTTGGCTGTGTGTGTTGTGTGTTAATTATATTCTTATTGCATATACCAATAGTTTATGCTTAAACGTTAAATCTTTGCTTAAATATTGCTATTTTATGTAAAATAGCATAATAGTTAGAATATGCTAAAAATTGAATAAGCATACGTCTTCTGTATGTAATGTTAGTATATTTCACTCTGTAAGTATGAGGAACTTTGCTAATATCAGCTTCTATTTGGTGGTGTGTTGCGTGTTGTAGTGTTCCTTCGTGTGGGTGTTGGTGTGGTCGTTGTGTGTGTGTCTTGTTTGTATTTATTCTTAGTTATATAACTATAGTGTGATGTGCTTTGAAAAAAGTCTGAAAATAGTTACATTACTGTGTAAAGCGCTGAACTTTAGTTAGATGATATCATTTTATTTGTGTGTGTGATTCTGTGTGTAGTGGTGGGTTGTGATAGTGTGTGGTGTGTTGTGGTTAGCATTTATCCTTAGTCATTTACAGAGTTAGCTTAGATACGAAATCACTTTCGTTAAAAATCATACTTGTTAATAGAAATTTGCATTAAATTTAGAATCATGCTTAAAAAAGTTGAATCGGATACGTTTTGTATTATTTAGTTATTACAACCGTTTAAAGTAAAACTTTGCTTACATTTAGCAGCCAATTTATTTGTGTTGGTGTGTGTGTGTGTGGTTATATTCATTTATATGTGATAGGATATTTGCAACGATTTTGCTGCAAATTTTTTTTTAATTAGTTTTTGTGTTATGTTAGACAAAATATGAATAATCAGTAAAGAAATAGCATCAGTAAGTTATGCATGGTGAGATGGGTTGGGTCATTGATTACTATGACTGCTTTATTGGTATGTAAAAAACAAATTATTTAAAAAATGGAGAGAAAGTATTAAAATGTTTTAAAAACAAAAAGTTTACGACAGAAAATAAAAAAAAAAAAATAAAAAATAGAAAAAAAGAATCTCAAACCTGCACAGCAAAACTAAACTCATTAGTGTTCATTGAAAATAAACTTAACAAAAGAAATAAAAAAAAAATAGTAAAAAATAAATTCTAACTTAATAAATAAAAATTTTATTCATTAAGATATAAAAAAAAAGTGAAAGCAAATAAAACAAAAAAAAAGAAAAACAAGTAAAATTTAATATAAAAAATCAAAATTAAAAAAGAAAACAAAACAACAAAAATAAAAATTTAAAATAAAAAAAATTTGATAAACAAAGAGTTATAAATTAAACTAAGTTGCATTTTATAAAATAAAAAATTAAAATTAATTCTAAAAAAAAAAAATTAATACAATAATCAAAATAAAACTACCAAAAAAAAAAATTAGGTTAAGTTTAATAAAGTTAAAAAGAAAATAATGAATTTATTGAAAAAATACACAAATATAAAAAAAAAATGAAAAAATAAACACAAAAAAAATAAAAATAAATAAATAAAGGTAGAATAATAAAATTTGAATAGAAAAATAAAAAAATAAAATTAAAATAATAAAATTAAACACAAAGTATATAAATTGTAAAATAAAACCTATAAAAACAAAAATTATTTAACAAACAGTATATGCATGGTTCAACTTAGGGAAAAAAAATCTATATTAGTTAACGTTTATGAAAGAAAATGAGATTGGAAAAATATAAATGTTATTCTTAATTTTTAGAAAACGCTATATTGCATAGCAAATGCAATTGACAGTATACGTTGATAAAGAAACATTTATTAAACAGTAATGAGTATTATTTATTATTAAACGAATGTATTATAATAGGCACCGCACTGGCCTATCATCGGCCACTAACCAACTCTGAATCCTCCTCAGACTCTTCCTTTCTCAATCTTTCTCTTCCTTCCTCTCCTTCCCATCCTCTTCTCCTTCTTCTTCTCCTTCTCTTCTCTTCTTCTTCTTTTTGCGATTCCATGCATCTCTCTTTTTCATACGACGACCCCTCTCCGGGGGGTCCCTGACGCCCTTTACGAACATCGACTCCGACTCCGGCTCCTCTCCGACTCTGAATCCATTCTCCAAATTACCTTCTACTCATATTAATTTATTAGAGGGCGCCGTCCCCCGTTCGGTGGACCAGAGGAACGAATCTCGCTCGACGATTACGTTCATCCATATAGCCTCACATCCAACTTCACTTCCATACGCTTAATCCTAACATGTTTTCAGGCAAATTGACCTTCGCTAAGGGTAGCACCCCCCTAGGGGACCTAGGTCACCCAAAAACTCGCGTGGATCAGTAACACCTACCATAGATTTAAATACCAAGTTCGAAAGCCAGAGAACATCTATTCCTTCCTGCGAAAAAGTGGGCGCGCAACCCTTGCATCCAACTAAGGCATTAAATCGAATGTTAATTATTGGTAATATTTTCTCGATTACATTTTCAGTGCTAAATGCAAACCAGAGCACGTAGAAAGACATTGTATAACATCGTATATAGCTATCATCACATAAATCATGAACCATCAAAAATGATCATACAATCATGGTAAAACCTCTTAAAAAACACACCAAAATAGCCCCTTTTTGGGAGTCTTAAACTCACAAAAAAACGGTCTTCCCAACCTTAAAATTCTTGTCTCACGACACCTAAAAATCCCATTAACTTTGACGTATCAAACGCAAATCTAATAAAATGATGGAAAATTTTCCAACTCAGCTGCCGACATGACAGATTTTCAAAATCCCGAAATTGGTTCAAGTCTTTGCTTCGACTTGCAGGGTCTCCAATGGGAAAAATCCTAAAATTCCTCCGGGTTGATCTTGACCTGATAAAGGATGCTAAATAAAAAAAAATACGCTAAAAAAATGCTAAACTAGGGGTCTACATAAAATGCGGCTAAAAACAAAGCCAAATTTAAACGGGATAGTTCCAATTTAGCACAAACTGCAAAACGCTAACAAAAGTTAAGCAACCCAACTTATGTAAATAAAATCGGTAAAACATTGCAGCAGTTAAAAAAATATCCAATAAAAGCGCAAAATTAACGATTAGGTGCCAGATTTAGCACAAAATCGGCAGCTTCAGTTGGCGTAATTTCCACCCCTTACTACATATATATATATATATATCATACATAACTTAATATATATATATATATACTATAACTATATATATACTTATATATAATATTATATATATCTATATATATAATATATAATATATAATATATATATATATAATATCATATATATTTATCTATATATATATATATTAATATATATATATTATATAATACTTAATATAATAATTATACAATATTATAATATATATATATAATTATATAGTATAATATATATACGTATATAATTATACAATATACTAAATAAATCAATATCCTGATAATATATATAATTATATAATAATAATATAATAATATATATATATATATATATATATTATATATATAAATATAACATATATATATATAGTACATATATTATATATATATCATATACCTAATATCTAAAAAAAATATTACTGTATATATATATATATATATATATATATAATATAATTATATATAATATAATATAGTCTTA
>JABUQX010071949.1:30000-63187 GCA_015478945.1 Trachelipus rathkii | reverse complement strand
AGAAAACTCTAGAAATTAAAAGCGACCCTTTTCTTGAAACTAGTACAGCTAAAATCTCTTTCGAATCGCTTAATGATGACGAAATTTCAGTAAATTATGTAACAGATTTTCAGCATGAATCAGATTTAACGACTCTTTTACCAGATTACTACGAAGATTTGGACTACAATGAATACGTTTCTACATTTTTAAATGATACCATTGATATAAGAGAAAATCATATCAAAGAAATTAATACATATATGGATAACAATAATTTAGATGGATTACACCAACGTAATGATAGCTATAAAAAAAATGATTCAAATTCTTTAAAAAAAAATAATGATAAATATATAAATGAATTTAAAAATAATACTGTTCCTCAAAACACATATTCAAATATGTCAAATATTCCACCTTCTCTAACAAATTATTCAATACTAAAATTTCCTGGAAATAATAATAATAATCATCAAGAAAAGATTGATAATATTATAAACATCCAAAATTTAATGCAAAAAAAGAAAATATTTAATGGAGAAGGGAAAAAGAAAAGAGGTAAATTAGTTTTAAAGAGAAAAATCTTGGGAGGTCTCAATGATTCTTCTGTAAATATTTTCACTTTTCCCTTTGTTTTTGGTGATGGCAAAGTCATTTTAGAGACTTAAAAACCATCAACTTCTTTTTTAATATTATTGGCGTTTGGATGGGCATAACTGAATTCCACATTTACGTATTCGGATTTTAACATTTTGTTTCTATTTTGGGCAATAACCTTAATTTTAGTTATATATATATATATATATATATATATATATATATATATATATATATATATATATATATATATATATATATATATATATATATCACATATATATATCTTTATATATATATATATATAACTATATATATATATATAATAATAATAATAATATATAATATGTAATAATAATAATATATATGTAATATATGTATAATAATATATATATAACTAATAATAATAATAATAATAATAATATATATATATATATATATGTATAATAATAATAATAATAATGTAACTTTCATATATCTCTTTTTCTATAATAATAATAATAATATCTTTCTTTATATGTATATATTGACCTTAATAATATATAATATGTAATATATATATATATATAATATGTAATAATAATAATATAATAATAGCTAATAATATAAATAATAATAATATATATATATAATATATATATAATAATAATAATATATATAATAATAATATATATAATAATATGTAATATATATATGTATATATATGTATATGTAATATATATATAGTATATATATATGTATATTAATATATATATATATATATATATATATATATATATATAATATATATAATAATAATATATATATATATATATATATATATATATATACTGTATATATATGTATATTTCCATATATATAATAACCTTAACCTTAATAATATATATATATATATATATATAATATATATATATATATATATATATATGTATATAATAATATATAATATATATGCTCTATAAATAATAATAATATATATATGGCATATATATATATATATATATATATATATATATATATATATATATATATATATATATATATATATATATATATATATATATATAAATTCGTGTTATATATCCGTCCATAACATGTTCAAATTCCTAATTTTTTATTATAAGCTAACAATATTTAAAAGGATAATGGTAAAGAATACTAACTTAATATAAAAATAAGTTTTAAGGGATGCATTTTAAACCAAGAAATTTTTATTTCAAATTAATTAAGCACATCCCATGGGCATGATTGTAATTTTTAAAAATGATTTTTTAATGTTTTCAAAATATATGTTACTTATTTTTTATTACTTATTATATCAGGTAAGCATGAAATCTTTATAACCCTAAACTTAAAAAAAAAAAAAAAAATTGGACGACTTTATGACTTAAGACTTGACAATCCCCCGACTTGGACAGAAATAATCTTTATTACAGAGCATAGAATGGACATCATCCTCTAAGTCAAAATCAAGAGCATCTTTTATGAAGTCAGATAATGTTATTATCTTAATAGTGCTGACGTCTGTTCAGTACATTCTCCTTATAATGACAATATAGTTAATTCCTAATGACTAAATGGACCAATGGTAAGATATTTTAATATTTTAATCGACATTAAGACGAATGCAAGTATGTGTTGACAGTTATGCTTCCTGCTTAAAATCCTAATCTGATACCCTAGTAAATTTTTTGGAAATCGTGTGATTTTTTCAAAATAAATTTGCAGAATTTGGTTATCAGTTAAAACTTTCTTTAAGCAGAAAGTATAATAGACAGGCCAATAATGCATTATAGTTATTATTGATAGTTTAACTAAAATTTGCACAGTATAAATAAATATTTAAATGATTTAAATGCTTGCTTTTTAAAATAAGATTTTAATGCTAACTCATTTATTCATCAATAATCCTAAATTTACTTGCAAAGAAGTATGCTGGCAGACAAAATAATTTTTAACATAAAATATTGAATTTTCGCATTTAGGTAATTTAACTTTTAATTTTATTACAAAAATGTTGAAGAACGCTCATAATTAATTACTTTACACAAAAATTAAAAGCAGTATAATTTCATATTTTATATAAGTATATTCTAAAATTTGTGTTTGAATATATAATATTTACTGAATCGAATAGGAAACTAATAGTCATGTAATTTTCGTAAATCTAAAACCTTTTTTTACGATATCGCAGTACTATTCAAAATTTTTATTGCTAAAGGTTGAATCTCCAAAACAAGACCCTAGACCTTTTGTTGTAAGATTACCACCTAGAACAAGAATCCCGTCACAAACAACACCAACAAGAGAAAGGGAAAGAGTGTTGCCATCTAGAAGACCCTCTATAATATCTCGACCTGTCCTGAGACCAACAGAACCAAGCAATGAAAGTACCACAAAGGAAAAAGAATCAACATCAAAGAGTTCTTCTCCCCCCTTCTCTTTCAATGATTTCTTGTCTACTAAAAGTATAGTTTCTATAACTACAAAAACTCCTAGTAGAGAATTTAGGTTACGTTTCACGCCTTCCACAGAAAAATCGCCCCCTCAGACACAAACATCCCCATTATCTGAAACAGAATCACCGGAAACAAGCGATATAATATCAAGCTCATCCCCTAATACCGATTTCTTACTTAATATCTTTGAAACAACGACAGCTCAACCGGAGACCTCTAAGACTTCTGCAGTTACAGAAGTAATCCAAACAGAGAAAGCGAAATTTAGGTTTACTCCTAGACCAGTAGTCAGTCTCACCTCAAAATCAAAAAGTAAGATCACATTTATTAGCACGACTGAGAGAGCTATTCCAAAGCGTCCTTCTCAAATTCCTAAAACGACAAAATCTTCATTATTATCTCCCAATGAATACGAATATGTATATGATGATTATGATCATCTAGGCAATGGAGCCTTGGGAGGATCGTTGGGTGATTTAGCTTCTTTAACAAACAAAGCTGTTATTAGAGCGGATGGTTCGATTGTATGTTCAGACACAGGATATTTTCCCCATCCGGAATCTTGTAAAAAATTTATTTCATGTTCAAAAACAGTAAGAGGACACCTTAGGGGTTGGGTGTACACATGCCCTCAGGAATTAGTGTTCGACCCAGTGGGAGGAATGTGCAAATGGACAGAAACAGTAGACTGTTTGGCAAAATAACAACTATCCGATAATGCCCCTTTTAGGTATCATTTCTTAAATATGATAAAGTTTGATACTTTTTTAAATTCACGCCAAAGCAAAATTTATTTGTCTAATTTGTAAATACATTTTTAATTCTAACGTAAAGTGATTTTAAAATTTAACTAAATATTGGAGCGTAGAAGTAATGCAGATATTCTTCTAATCTGGTAAAGGAAATGCTTTTCTATTTGTACCTCTATTAAACGCCAACATAAAAGAATGTCTAAAATTGCTTTGTTCTAAAGGCAAATTACTAATTCCTAACCTGTATTAATTGCTCAAATAAATTTTATAAAGGAGAAATAAAGTTATCAGGTTAAAACATCAAAATATTTAATATGACTTTAATGCTGTAAAGAATTACTATAATGACAAAACAATGTTGGGCTGTTGCTATTGTGCCACAATATTTTGTATATAGTAAGAATATTTATTACTTTACCTTTGTAAAAATAGCTCTTTGAATGAATACTGTAAATATATATATTGTACTTTTATTAATAAATATGTACAGAAATAGGATTTCATTTTCCTTCAAGATAAAATAAAAATATTTTGTTTTATTTTATTATTTTTTTTATGTTTTACGTATAAGTAGGGGCGAACTACCAAAAGCTTAAAATTTTAACAAAGGTTCTCTACTTTGTCAAAAGTAATAAAAAAATAAAACTACATTTTCAGGCAAATATTTAATTCTTTTTTTATTCTAAATTCACTTCATACTATCTTCTATTCACTCAATAATTCCATAATAGCAAACTTTTACATCTGATATTGTCAAATTATCGACGCTACATAAATTAATAATATTAATAATAATAATAATAATAATAATAATAATAATAATAATAATAATAATAATAATAATTAATAATAAATAATAATAATGTAGAATCTCATTTAATGAAAATGAATTTAAAAACAAAAAATAAAAATCCTCTTCCAAATTTCAATCAACCCCAAAACAAAGGGTTTTGCCAACCCTTCCTAATTCCTCGAGGGTGTTGAAAGAAAAAGATATTAAAGAATGTGATGAGATTAATAATTCAATAAAAACAATGTGGGGGACACAAAACTATTCTCTTTATCTGAATATATATGTTTTTATAAGTAGTAATAAAGACTATTTTCATTAGAAACCATTGTAAACCATTAGACCTACCTTTTGAATATACGTTATAAATAACGATATCCTACCTTCGACAAACTGACAAAATTGACAAAAGCTTGTGCGTTCATTCAAAACACAGAACACCCAAAAGCCTTTGAACAAGCGGATATTAATGAACAAAACTAAAAAAAAATAGAAAAACGAACCTTTAAAACATGAAACTCATTCGCATTTCACGACACATTACCAATAATAATAAGCAATAATTGTAATAATCAATAAAAAAAAGAATAAACAATAAAAGAAAAAAATAGATTATAACAATAAAAAAAAATAATAATATTACTATCTCTCGTCAAACGTGAAATCGTCAATCGCTCATGTACACCACCACAACCACACAGTCGTCCCAAAATAAAATCAAAATTATCTAAACAAAAAAAATACCCTCTCGTGGAAACCACTGTGCATCAGCACTCGGGTACAACCTGAGAGAGAAAAAAAAGAGATAACAAAATGTCAATGGGTCCCAAAAAATAAACACACTAACATCCACCACACACACTCCTTGCATCCTGGTAGGAAATTCGGAGCTCCGCCGCGAGAGAAATAGACTGAAACAAGGTACCAAAAACCGAAGAAAAAATAAAGAAATGATAGTAACCAGCGATATCAGTTGAGTCGCACCCCCCATCTGATTCCACACACCATACACTCCCCCGATTACTCACTACAATCCCTCATTCCTCAGTTAATACAATCATAATAAATATAAACTACCTTTTACACCCTTTAAACGTGCTTATCCCTAGCAGTTGGTAACACCAGCATACCACAGAAATCGAACTTTAAGCCAGCTATCCCAAACCAGCACCTACCCAAACGTGTTTCAGTCGCTTTATTCATGCCCCCAGGAGATAAAAATAAAATAAATAAGCAATGAAGCAATAAACAATATGATACAAACAAACAAAAATTAGACTTTCTCACATACCTGACATCCTTTGAATCAAAGTGCCTGCCTGACTTTATATTCATCTCTCGACTTATACTTTAAACTTACCTTACGCTCCTACAGATCACCACACATTAGTGAAGCGTGGTAGAATAAATAGAGTTGAAAAGTGATTGTATAATATTTAGTTAATAGCGAGATGTCTTATGTCTCCTTGGGTTATTCAATTTGTTTATGCGATGGGGTTATGAAAGAATTTTAAGCATTTTGGAAGGGGATGGAGTTATAATGATGGAGAATGAAAAGAGATGAAGGACCCTACTTATTATATGAGATGTGTTTTGGTGAGGGATCTGAGAGTGGAGAGGATTGTAGATGGTTTGCGAGGGGTGTTAAAAAGTGAGAGTTTTGAAAGTAAGATGTAGATAAGAGTAAGTCTATGTAGTTGAGTGAAGGAGGAGCCGCCATGTAAGTTATGTTAGCATGGAGGCAACTGTCACAAGATGTTTGAGCTTAAATATTTAAATATTTAATGTTGGATGATAAGGAACGGATGATTGCAGAGGTAGGAGAAAGTTGTGAAATGTAGAAGGTGCTGGTGCAATTAAATTCGTTGGTGGATGTAAATGGACTAATCTTGAGTGCGCTAGGGTTGCATGAGGTTATGTTGTTACCTGTGTTAATGATACAGCAGCGAAAACTCATGGTCTTGAATAGGAGTCATACGATCTAGGTACAATGTGTTCAGATGACAAATCTTAGGTGCGAGTGTTAGGTGCGAAAGAATTGATAAAATGAGAGCGAACGCAATAGAGCTTTGTTGGAGTGAAGAAAGGAGAATGAGAGAATACACGAAGTACAATGAAAGTTGGTTTGTTTCATTGTTGAAAGTATGGATGATAGTTCATGGTTAAGCGGATGTATAATGTGAGTGTGCATGAATCGACCTGCAGGGAATCGAAAAAAAAGTAGATTGGAATCAGAAAGAATGTCTGAGGAGAGAAGTGGGTGAAATTGGCAAGGTCCGAGAAGAACTAGGCATAACAGGAGTGGATGACTGGTTTTTGTTTGAGGATATAGGTTTGCTTAGCCAACTGGATGAAACTCTACAATTACGAATGCACAGTGAGGGTTGGTCCAACTTCAGTGAACTATAGAGTGGATTTTCTTGACTGCACTAGTTTTACTTATAGAGGTATAAAATGTCGGTAATATTGCAGGGGGAGCTTCCGTTTTCGACTTGCCATATTCTTCTACTATTTTTTTCGGTGCATGAGACGCATCTCACCCCCAATATGGGCAAAGATACAAATATAATTAATATTATTATTATTATTATTATTATTATTTTTATTATTATCTATTATATTATTATTATATTATTATTATTATAATACTTATTATCAGCGGATATGTGGCAGCAATGTTACAAACCAATTAAGATACACCATCATATGCATGAAGAACATAAAAAATTACACAATAACTGAAATAGTAAATTACTTTCAAAATTTTGTAAAAATAGGAATTTTCGGATCTTAGGCTGGCGGAGTCCCTTCTTATAAGAAAGCATAGACCGGACATCATTATAAAATATAACGAATGTCCGATCCTTAAAATTTTTTTAAAAACATAGAAGAGAGAAGAAGAAAAGACACAATCTAAATTATCAACTTCACATTTATATTTTTCGTATATTTAGAATTTTTGTCGAAAGTACTTGTAAATATTTTGATATTGTAATTATTTTGAGTTTAATTTTGCTTCGTTCTAAAAATAAAGTCTATCCTTAAAATGTCCACCGTGAGGGACAACACTGGATCATTTTCAGAAGGCAAATATTTTCGATTTTATGCAAAAAAATGTCCTCATCACTGCTGATGAAATGTTTAGGAAGCTTTTTAGGAATTAGAAAACAGATGGCAAAATTATTTAAGACAGATGCTGATTTTTCATTTCTTCTTAATTTTTGTATTTTAATTATGTGCTTATTCTTTCTTTCTTTATCCTTCCTTTACCTCCCACTAGATGTAGGGGAAAGGAGCTCTACAAGCATCGGAAAAGAAAAAGTAGTAAGTAGGAGTATGGACCAAATTCGAAAAGAAGCCAGCTATACCGCCCCCTCTACCCATTTAATTAGTGAAAGCTTCGTTCACAGACAGAAAATCCACCCTAAAACTTCATGGACCGCGACGGACCCCTCACTATGGTAAATCGTCAAATGTAAGTCAATCCCTTGGCCCAGACGGCCACAACCATTCCCCAGACAAAAACCCCGCCATTCTCTCCCTATCATTGACACCTTTCTTCTCGCCTCTGCCAAAACTTCACATTTCTTCCTTCAGACATTCGTCACCGACTCAATCCACTTTCTCTTCGGGTCTCCACCCGGTCGAGTTCCCAAAAACACACTCTCCACTATACATCCGCTTAACCACCCGCCTACATTCATCCTTTCACGTGACCAAAACCATTTCAACATACTTTCATTATTCTCTCCTTTACCCCTTCTTCACACCACACCCAACTCTCTAATATCCTTTCGTCATCAGTATTATGTTCTAAATAACCTAAAGGCATCAGTATTATGTCCAAATTATCCTTATGCTATCAGTATTATTACGTAATCTATTCTTATTCCAGGACCATAATATGAGATCATGATAGTGTTATCGCCAGTACCATTTCCTAATATTCCGCATCCACTTTTCAATGCTATGTCCATATGAATCGTGCAAAAACGAAACATACTTTTTATTATTCAACCTATAATAATTTTTCTCTAACCAAGAAACGTAGCTGGAACAATCCCTTAACCACACGAGATCCAGTTAATACCATTAACAGAATTTAACATCGCAAAACAGTCCTCACTCAACAACCATAACCTTAACTCTTATCTACGTTTACTTGTAAACATCTTCTTTACACACCCTGCCAACTCTCTACCAATCCTCTCAAACTCTCTTCAGATTCGCCACACCAAACCAAATCATCCGCATTATAATAGGTAGGCACCCTCCACTCATCCATTCTCCATCATTCTAACACCCATTCCTGCCATCCCACCTCGAATTCTTTCATAACCCCCATCCCTATACAAATAAAAAAGGAGCCATAACACAACCCTGTCTCATCCGCTATTAATCCTAAACAAATCACCATTGACACCATTTATTCTTACACATGCTTCACTATCAGCATACACTTTTATTTCCATTCAGAAGCCTACCACCAACACCATATATCACTAATAACTGCCATAAGCTTCCCTATTAACGCTATCATACGCCTGTTGTAAATCCATAAAACACTTCATTTTCTCAATCATTTTTCAATGTAAAGAGTTGATCCACACATCCTCTACACTCCTAACACCTTGTTCTTCACCAATCAGTCCCTCAGTCACTCGACCACTCTTTCGACCAAATACCCAGCATATACCTTCCCTTACAACACTCAATAAAACTTTTCCCCTATAATTTCTACAGTTCCCCTTCTTCCCTATTATAAGCGTAACTATTACCGCTCTCCTTCCCAATCCCTTGGAACGTATACCCTCCATAAACGCTTATTACACCACTTCCAAATCCAACCAACACCATCGCGCCTCCGCTTCTTGATCATTCACTAGTAAGTTCATCTATACCTGCAGACTTTACCATTCTTCAACTTCTCACTCTACCATTACCTCCTCCCTTACTAATAACCTCATCCAAAATACCTATTCTCTTGGCACCATCAAAACCACACCACATTTCACTAACCCTCATCAATTACTGTTAATATTGGTGCCAGATTTTCGAAGTGTCTCTTTCCACATTCCCTCACATCCATTTCATCAGTTACAAAAGCACATCCCTATTCATATATTTAGCAAGATTCCCCTTATTCTCTTCTTAACCTTTCGTCTTCTTCCACTCTTACCGATCCCTTGTATGCCTCATTCATCCTCCTCCAAACTGTTCATTTACCTTCTCTTTGTTTTCTCCTAGTATGCACCTTTTTAGTATTTCTTTTTCCTCTTTATATATAATGCCAAGCATCTTTCTTTTGAAACTTCACTATTATCGGCTTTTAGTACATTCAAACCACGCTTCTTTTTTACCTTTTAACGCTTTCATTACCTCTTCATTCCACACACGTATGTTGACATTCTTACTTCCTACTTTACACATCCACACACTTCCTTTGCCCTACTAACAATTGCTTCCTTCATTTGCCCCAGATTTGCTTCACTATCAACTTGTTCACATTCAAACCGATTTACTCCAGTGAGCGCTCTTACATATTACCTTATTGTCTGCCTCACTAAACTTCTCCACTCTTAATTTTACCTACTTCCTTTCGTATCACTTCTCTCCATCCAAGCCCCCACTAACTTAATAACATAGAAACAACATAATGATCCGATATCCCATTCCTAGAACCCTACTGATTTTAACATCCATCGAATATTTCAACAATCTCCTTCTTCACCAACACTTAAATCAATCTTACTTTCACTTCAAATACCATCTCTACTTACACAACTCAGTAATATATGGATTTCTCTTGTGTTAAAAAAAGTCATTACTTACCACACATACCTCTCTCTTCACAGCATCAATCACCTTCCTAACCATTCTCATTTCTCCCGCCACCCAAAACCACCTGTTATACCATCCCTTTTTTGATCACCTATCCAACCATTCAGGTTCATTATTCATTCATTCATTATTATTATTATTATAATATTTTTATTATTATTATAATATTTTTATTATTATTATTATTATTATTATTATTATTTTTATTATTATTATTATTATTATTATTATTATTATTATTATTATTATTATTATTATTATTTCAGGGTGCAAGAATAAGAAAGAAAATTATTTAAAAAATGTAAGCTCCATCGTTTTTGAAGACGAATTGCTATCAAGTGATTTTACAAATAAGTTAAAAGCAATCCTCTCTTCATCAATGAATGAAACTAACATTTTGGATAATTTTGTGAATGCTACGGAGGAATCGCCTGTAGACGGAATTATACAAATGGATTGGCTTGATAGTAAAAATAATGTACCTGAAACGAAAGAATTTATTCATCCTACCTCTAATAATATTGAAAAGAGGAGCATTAATAATAATCTTGGCGAAAAAAATGACAGCTTTGACGATCTATTTGTAGATTATCGCGATGTTGGTAATGTTTTCGGCGAACGTACTTGCGGGACAAGGTATACAAATAAACTTGTTTTCTCTTTCAAACCCTTTAACAAGGATATAGTAATACCCAAATCTTTACTTAAACCAATACCAAGCTTCTCAACTTGGCCAATACTAACAAAAAATATTTTTTCGATGCCAATTGCCAATACATTTTATTATATATTATTTGGAATTGGTGTTTTATATACTAATCCGATAATTGATTTCATCCCTACCCTTGAACACGTGTAGCTTTATCAATAATCAATCATCTTTGTCACTTTATTCTGTTTATTAAATCTTTATCGTTGCTAGATCTGGTCAGACAAACCTTTTAGAATTTATGGAGTTATGACCGTGTTGAAAATATAGGAGAGCCAGTTAATATTCATTTAGATATCAGCAAAGCATTTGATAAAGTATCGCATGCTAGTCACATACATAAATTATCACTAAATTTTATAGATTGAGTGGTTTCTAACTTAATAAAAAATTTATCGGGTTGCAAAAGAGACTTAGTGCTTTTTGTTCATAATCAACATGGGTGTTGACACTGAAAGCTGTTCTTCAAGGTTCTCTTTTGGCCACCCTTCTTTTCCTCCTATACAGTGTAATATAAAATGATTTGTATGAGGTGATGAAAAGTAGAGTTACTAAATTGACTGTTTTTGTTGTTGTATTAAATTGTAATTAGTGATGGGACGATTAAAAATTTTTGACGATGATGATTATAGTAAATTTTGACCATGATGATTAATTGAAAAGGCATATTTTAACAATTTATATATATATATATATATATTTATATATATATATATTATATATTATAGATTATATTAATATTATATATATATATATATTATATATTATATATTATATATATATATCATATATAATATATAATTTATTAATTATTATATTATTATATTATTATATCATTATCATTTATCATATCATTCATTCATTAAGATTGTCATCACAATATCATTATATTATTACTTTATAACCAGCATCTTATTATCTTCACTTCTCTCCCAAGGACTGGGGGTAAGGTGCCGTTGACATGCATCGAAAAGAAAAGTAGTAGAAAATATGACACAAGTCGAAAAGAAAGCCCAGTCTTACGGCCCCCTCTATACCTATTAGTGAGAACTCGTCGCAGTCCAGAAAATCCACCCTAGAGCTTCACGGGACCGTGACGACCTCACTATGGCATATCGTCAAGTTTAGTAGGTTCATCCCCATGGCCATGCTGAAGCCACACACCCATACCCCCCACAAAACCCGCCATTCACTCCTATCTAGCACCTTTATCTCGCCTCTGCCAAAACTCAATCTCTCTCCTTCAGACATTCGTTTAATAACTCACATCCACTTTTTCTTCATTCTCCCGATTGATTCCAAACACACTACCACTATACATCCGTAACAAACGACTGTCATTCATATCCACATGACCAAACCATCTCAACACGCTTTTCATTTATCTCTCATTTATCCCTTTTCTTCACAACCACATGAACTCTTCTAATACCTTCATCTCATCTTTATCAAATTCTTTTCACACCACAGCAACCCCTTAAGATTGTGACCATTACACATTTACTGTAGATCATTTCCTCTATTTAGACTAGCTCACTACTATACATACAACGAGACAGCAACGTGACACCAAGCCGGACCGAATAAACTTTCAGGGACTAAGCAATTACCACAGGTAACAACAACATACCCTTTGGACCCTAGCCACTCAAGACCTAGTCCCTTTAATCCACCAACGATTTTAATTGCACCAGCCACCTTCCTGACCTTCATCACTTTCCCTACTTTTACATTCTGATCATCCGTCCTTTTATCCATCATATATCCTAAATATTAAACTCAGACACTTTTCCAGCAGTTCACCATCTAGAAACTTCACACCGAGGACTGTCCTCACTCACAACCATAAACCTTTCTTTATCGCGTTCATTTCAAACCCCTCCCTTTTTTACGCCACCCTCAAATCTCTCTAACCCAATCATCTCAAAATCTCTCTGTTTAGATTCGCCCCACAAAACCGAATCATCCGCATAAAATAGTGCACCCTCCACTCTCTTCCATTATCCATCATTCTAACTCCATCCCCTGCCACCCCTATTTCAAATTCTTTCAACACTCCATCCATATAATTACAATTGGAATAGACCAAGAGTACATAACTCATCCCTGCTTCACCCGCCTATGTAATATTTAAAACTATTTAGACCCGCATATATAAAATATATAATATATATATATATATATATATATACTATTATATATATATTATAATATATATATATAAATATATAATTAATATATATATATATAAATTAATATTATATATATATAATATATATAATATATATATATAGATATTATATATATAATATTATATATATATAATATAATATATATAGTAGTTTAATATATATATATATATATATAAGTATATATATATATATAATATATTATATATAAATATATATATATATATATAAATAATTATATATATATATATATATATATAAAATATATATATATATATTACTTATATATATATATGGTGAATTTTTTACAGTGGTCAAATTGTTTTCGGTGGATTGTTGTGATTATTATCGTTCCAGGTTATTGTATACAGTATTTGCAAGTATCCTTCATTTTAACTTAAATTGCATTTACTAGGGGGTGCGGGATAGTGGTTATAAAAATAATTATCCAGAAAAATAATTGACCATCTTTTTCCGAACGATATAATAAATATATACTTGTTCCAACTGGATTTTTTTTAAATATTCCAGTAAGAACCATATCTGGAATTAAATTAAATCTGAAATTTCAGCCAGACCTGAATTCTGACTCACTATGTCAAACATATTTTTATGTTGAATGTTACTTTAGCACCATATTTTATATTTTTAAATACATCTATTTATTTGTTAATAAATTTATTATTTATTTTTATTTTATTTTGTCTAGAAAAACATTCCCAGGAAATTTCGTCTACGAATTCGACTTCAAACCAAATGCCAATGGCTCTGTTCCTCTTATGCTTAACTTAAGCAACCAAGCCCCTACCACCTTAAGTTTTGAAATTCAGTCGATAATCGATATTGGAGGAACTCTTTCTGTCGATATAGCTCTCTCGCCATTCACAGTGAGTATTATCTTTTTTTCAGTGTGTAAATAAGTAAACATCTTCCGAATTAAAATCCATTTTTAGCATAAAAAAAAAGTAAAAATGTCTAAAGGTAATACAATTTAAAATTGTTACGTTAAATCACTTGCCTAAGCAATTAAAGTAATTAGTGATTGTAAGGTGTTAAATGTTGCAATATATTCTTTTATTTAAAGTTTTGTTTTCATATATTTTATTTTTAATGTTGTTGAAAATTGTTATAGTTTAAGACACACAAAAACAAAATCACACTGTTTTTATATACTTTGCTAATATGTTTATTTTTGGCTTTTCAGAATACGTCAGTTCACAACTACACCGTTCACGGGTGCCTTAGCGTACGTATCAGACCATCCATTGAATATGTGAATGGCAAAGTCTCTTGTGACAGAGGGAAACTCATGCAAGTGAATTCCAGTGATTCTTCCTTTTATTCCAATTCTTTATTGATTCCCTACCCAGAACCGGGCCGATGGTTCTACACCCTTTTTCCGTCCTGTTATTTGTCGAATCAGAGCAATTTAGTACCTTGTAGCAGCACAAATGTCACCACTGTGATATTTAGTATAGCGTCGGCATCGTGTGTTATGGGAAAATGTGGCGACTATGGAGCCTGTTTTCAATATATTTCAGGGGGATTTATTTTTTCTACGTGTGTTTGCGATGTAGGTAAGAATGAGGAAAATACACAACTATCTTACATTTCCGTATTTTTAAGGTATGTTTAATATGACCGAATTTTATTTTAAAATGCTTGATAATTTTAAAATATCTAGATTGTACTGAACTTTAATCCAGTTCGTATTTATGTATATATACCTTGAATACTGCATTATATTAAATTCATTTGAAACACATTCTGTATTTTTTAGTATACCAAAAGATGTTTTTAAGGGCGCAAATTACTCTTTACACTTGAATTTTTTTTTTAAATTAATGGAATTCAAAATTCATACTTTAATTAACACATTATATATATATATATATATATAGTTATTATATATATATATTATATATTATATATATACTATATATAATATATAGAATATATATAATATATATAATATATATATATATATATAATATATATAATATAATATATATATATATATATTATATATACCGTAATAATATAATATATATATATTATATATATAATATATATATATATATTAATATAATTATATATTATTATATATATACCGCTATACTATATATATATATATATAATATAATATATATATATATATATATATATATATATATATATATAATATATATATATATATATAATTTAATAATATATTATATATAAAAGTAATATAATTAATATATAGAGTAAATTATATATGTAAAGTAAAAAAGAGAGTGGTTGAATGTACTTAAAAGAAAATGATGAAAGTTTCAAAAGAAAGATGTGGAATCTATTATAAGGAGAAAAAAAATACTTAATCTATGTGCATACGTAGGAGAAAACAGAGGTAAATGAACAGTTGGAAGGAAAATGAATGAGGACTTACAGGCGAAATAGGAAGTCTTCTGGAAGGAAGCGCAAAAGGTAAGAATGAAAATAAGGGAACCTGCTTAGAATAACTGAATAGGGATGTGCTTTTGTAACGATTGAAATGGATGTAAGGATGTGGAAAAGGCACTTCGAGGAAGCTGCAGTAATATTTGCAGTAATGGAACGGGTGATAGTCTGAATGTGTGTGGTTTGAGGTGCAAGAAGGAAATATGGTATTTTTTATTTTTTTTATAGCAAGGAGGAGGTAATGGGAGAGGGTGAGAATGTTAAAGAATGGATAAATCTGCAGGTATAGATGAAATTACTGGTGAAATATCAAGTACGGAGGCGAAATCGTGATTGATTGGATTTTGGAAGTTGTGCAACAAATCGTTTTATGGAGGTATAGTTCCAAAGGATTGGGGAGAGCAGAATAGTACCCTTATATAGACGGTAAGGTAAAGGGAACTGTACAAATTATAGGGGAATAAGTTCATTGAGTGGTTGTAGGGAAGATTAATGCTGGTATTGGTCGAAAATGCTTCGGAGACTAAGACTGATTGGTGAGGAGCGAGGTGCCTTTAGAGTGGTAGAGGATGTGTGGATCAAATCCTTTACATTGAAACAAATGATTGAAAATGAGGGGAGAAGAAGAATAAATTTATTTAGTTTTATGGATTTGCACAGGCGTAGTAGAGGTTAATAGGAAGCTCTCTGCATTGTTAGATGATATATGGTTCGTGGTAGGCTTCTGAATGGAATCAAAAGTATGTAATGAGGATAGTGAGGCGTCGTGTGTAAGAATAACTGGTTTCAAAAGTGATATTTTAATAATAACGAGTGAACAGGGTGTTATGTCTCCTTTGTTAATCAATTTGTATATGGATGGGGTTATGAAGAATTCGAGGTGGGGTGGAAGGAAAGGTTCGTAGAATGATGAATGAGTTTAGAGGGATGCCACCTATATATGCGAAATTATTGATTCTTTGTGGCGAATCTGAAGAGAGTTTGAGATAACTAGTGATAGAGAGATTTGGCAGGTTGTGTAAAAGGAGGGTTTTACTTAAATGTAAGATAAAGAGTAACACATCTCCTATAGAAAATAAAATTTCAGTGTAAAGTTATGTTTAGAGTGAGCAGCTGGCTGGAACAAGTGTCATGAGTTAAAAATTTAGGGTAATATTGTGATGAGAAGGAACGATTATGCAGATGTTAGTAGGAAAGTAAAATGGCAGAAATGCTGGTCAATTAAATCGTTGGTGAATGTAAAAGGACTGTGTCTGGATCCTAGGTCTTGATGAGGATGTTGTTGCCAGTGTTATTGGTATAGTAGTGAGACTATGGTCTGGAATAGAGAGTATAGATCTAAAGTTCAATGTGTCAGATTGACAATCTGGTGTAGTGTAGAAGAATTGATAAATGAGGTTTGACGCATTAGGAAGCTATGTGGTGTGAAGAAAGGGTACGAAGAGAAATGAAATATGTTTTGAGCATGGTTTGTGATGGAAAGGATGGATGATGATCGGTTGTTTAAGAGGGCATTGTGGTGAGGTGTGTTGGGAACCGACCGGCTGGGCAGACCGAAGAAAAAATTGGATTGAGTCAAGTAAAGAATTGTCTGCAGGATAGAAATGTGAGTTTGGCAGAGGCGAAGAAGAAAAGGTGCAGATAGGAGAGAAATGGCGGGTTTTAGAGGGCTATGGTTGGCCCAGCTGCCAGGGATGAACCCTCCACCTTGACGATATGCCATAGTGAGGCCGTCGCGGTCCCGTGAACTCTAGGGTAGATTTCCTGACTCGGGACGAGTTCTCACTAATAGGTTGGAGGGCGAAAGGCTGGTCTTCTTTTTCGACTGATTTCTATTCTTCTACTACTTCTTTCCAATGCATGTCAGCACCTTACCCCCAGTTTGGAGGAAGAAGAAATTAATAATATAATAATATAAAATACATAATAGATATAATAAATAATATAATAATAATAAATGATAATATAATAATAATAATAATAGTAATCATGTATATATATATATATATATATATAAATAATAATATATAAATTAATTATTATATATATATATATATATATAATATATATATATATAATATTATATATATAATATAATACTAATATATATATATTAAAAGTTATAGAGGTTATGACTGCAGCGATGGATCTGAAGCTATTCCAGATTGGAAATTACTTAACTTTCAACCGCTCTTCTTGCTTATCCAATTTTTCTTTATCCTTCAATTGTTTTGCATTTGTATAGAAGTTTATGACTGAAGCGTTATTTATCCTTTACAATGTTCTTTCTACCGTAAGTATTTAGCATTCTAACTTTTGAACATAGTATAATCGCTTTAGGTATTGTTTTTTTATTTACATTTGATTTATTAAGTACTTATCGGTTTTCGGTAAGCAAGATCGCTTTAAGCTCCATTTTGTTCAGTATAAATTAAATTGCTTATTCGATTAAAACTTTAGTTCCTTAAGCAGTGGTTCCAAAGTTGTGTGTGTCTGTGCTGCGCAAGCTTGCCCGTCAACCCACAGACGGTGATGCAAAATTAGAAAATTTCATAATTTATTTCCGTTTAAAATTTAATCTTCTAATAAAATAATAGAAGTAGAATAAAATTATTTAAAGGAAAAAAATAATTAGAAAGTCGACCATAGGTCCCTTCGGAAACTGAATTAAACAGGCGTCACGAATAGGAAAAATTAGGAACCACTGCCTTTAGTGTTGTAATATATGTTAAAATATTTTGGGTTGGTCTTTTTTTCTAATTAGGGAGAAGATCTTTTTAAAAGACAGTTTCATTTACGGTTATTCTATTATTGTCAGTTTATCACGCGTTGATGTAGATGTATTACAATTTCTGTCTATGCTCGAGTGTTCTTCAATTTTGTGATTTTTATTCTGCCATTCTTGCATTTTGGGTCACTCTTATTGTAATGGCAAATCTTCCTCAATCTATTTATTCCATCCTCCATATAGCAGGGGCTGTGGTGAGTACAATTTATCATTTGTATTAATTGCAAATCTTCAAAAGTAGTAATACACATTTAAAATTTTGTTCTGTTATTCAAACCACACTAATGGGAGATTTAAATCTTATGTATTCCCTAACCAATTAGGCTTTATAAGCTATATCTTCGATAATGATTATATAATTAAAAAAAAAATTATTTCAGCTCGTTGCTCTTGGTGTTGAAAATGACCGTACGGGTCTGTGGGTGTTTGCAATTCCTGCCATATCTGCGCTAGCAATTATGTTTTTAGCTTGGGTAATTATTATTATTATTATTATTCTGATTCTTATTATTATTATTATTATTATTATTATTATTATTATTATTATTATTATTATTATTATTATTATTATTATTATTATTATTTATTATTTTTGATAAATTAATGAATAGCATGACTAAAATCTACTCTCACCTTCCAAGTAATGATGTTAAGTCTTTATAGTTTTAAGGACTTTTATAAAAGAACTGTAGTAAAAGGGTCGCAAACCTTTAAGTTGGAGAGAGAGAGAACGAAGAAATATCGCGAGAAAAACTTCTTTCTAAGTTCTTATCCAAAGGAGTCTCCACAACGTCGCAAGTGTGAAGACTAAAAAATAGTACCCCTAAAATATTTTCGAACACTTTTCCAACCCACGTATGAGTGAGTCCTTGACTGTATGCTACTAATTCTCAGAAACATACTGGTGGCCAGATAAAAGTGTTGCAAATTACTAAAATCCGAAAATGGGAGCCGCTCCACATTTTTGTGGTACGTTAATTGGTGAATAAATAATAATTATGATAGGTGGTAATAAATTTTGAGAAAAGGAACACCACAGATCCTCTACAATTTTTACCAATTATCATCATTATTTACTGATTGAGGTACCCTAAAAATGGGGAGCGGATCCCTCTTTTTTGGATTTGGATAATTTGGACGATACCGTTATATGACCACCCCTTATTTTTCTGAGTATTTGTCACATATGATCTAGAACTCCTACGTGGTTAGGAAAAGTGTTTTAAAATATTATATGGGTACCATTTGTAAATCTTCACACTTAGGATGTGGTGGAGACTTCCTCGAGACTCCTTCAGACAAGAAAACACACATTTTTTTTCAAAAGACTTATCCTTTATTATTATGTTAAATAAATTTTGTGAAGTCTCTTCCGGATTACAATGATTTTATCATGAACAGGCTATCCATACAAAGAAAAACAATTCATGTTACCCTCCACGCAAGTATTGGGTTCGCAGTTTTCTTCCTGGGACACTCTTGGCGGCTACAGGCCTTATTTGCTATGCTTTCTTACAGACAGAGGATAACTATTATCTTATTCACTCTATGTGGCACTCTGTTATGGCTTTGTCAATATTGTGCCTTTTGCCCTCTAGAAGAAAAGAAAAAAGTAAGTATTATTATTATTATTATTATTATTATTATTATTATTATTATTATTATTATTATTATTATTATTATTTTATTATTATCCCCCCATTAACTCATCCACCTTGAATGTGGTGGGCTCCGATACTATTTTAGAATCTTATCTACTAAAACATGCGTTCTTTCTTTTGTATGATTTTCTTCCTTTTTTGTTTAATGATTCTCCTACTATTATTATGTATTATTATTTTTATATTTCTTATATTTTTTTTTTTTACTATTCTTATATATATATATATATATATATATATGATATTAATATATATATATATATATATAATATAATATATATATATCTATATTATATATAATTATATATATATCTATATATATTTATATATATATTATATATATATATATATATATATATATATATAATATTTTTTTTTTTGTGCATACCGTTGTTATTCCCCGACTTTTCTCCAGTTTGTATCCTGCCTCCTCCATTTTCTGTTCGTACTACCCTATGTATTTATTATCCCTATTCTGGAAGTCGCCCCCGTTCCCCTTTTATATCCTGGTATCCATCCAGCTGCTGTCCCTGTGCCCACCTTGACCTCCTTCCCCCATGGGTGAGGGTAAAGGTTAAAATCCGGTTGTTCTCGCCTTTCTCCAGGCCGCCTATTGCAGGGGATCTCCCGAACCTTGGCTAACCACTGAAAATGATGTCCCTCCCACACTTGGGTGTATAGTCTTGGGGTTTGCGTTTTATCCGTGTTATGTACCGCTATTATTTTGTCAACTTAGAGAGTAGACGAGGAGTTCAGGGTTTTTTCCGAGGCCAAACCCACAGTCCACCCCATGGGGTGGGGTTTCTGGGGAGGGGGTTTATATCTCTGGGCCTTAGATGGGGTATTTTCCGCAGTTACTCTCTTAGGACGTTTATTATTTATATTCATGATTGGTTTTATTGTATTTGTGTTCATCTATTGAGGTGGAGTTGTTCTGGGAGTATTTACTTTTATGCCAAAATCGAAAGACAAACATGAGGTTCCAAAGAAAGGCTAGCCTCTTCATCTGTCGGGCTTCCAACCCGACCTCTCCCTAGCCATCTCTGGATCAAAGACCAATAGGGACTTTGACGCCCTTGTCTATAAGCTGGTTGGCACTTCTTTCCATCAGCCTCTAGTCCTAAACAGAGACTCTATTGCTGGGACCCCCCTCTTTCTCGAACGGAAAGGGCTGTCCTTTACTCACAAACAATCGACTCAATTTACAAACCAGATATACCAGTAGTCCGCGTGCCAGCAGGGTCCCCCCTCCTGGGCTACTTCAATATAGCACATAAGCTATTTCGATCGCGCTCTCGGACCCCCACCTCAAAGAGTTCCAGGTTTTACGTTTTATCCTCTTTATTTTTATTGAAGTTACATTGCGTCCCAACCACTGACAGCTAGCAGCCGTCTCGTGCTCAGTGACGCTTTGGAAACTGCTCTCCTAGCTCATGAGATACAGGCAACACCCATGAGAAATTGTTCCATCCTGGCTCTTTCCTGTTTGGGGGAATTCTCTATCATATCCAAACCAGACAAAGTCCGTAATACATCGAAAAGTACTATATATGCTCAAAAGTTTCATTCAGATTCAACGGACAATATCCTTGGTCACCTTCCCCACAAGGAGAACCCACCAATGCCAAACCCACGCCTGCTACTTACTTTCATTATGCCATTCCCTCCAACCAACGTTAAACTAGGCTCTACCATGCACACGTTCCGAACATACACTTCCTTCCCGAGGAGGTGTTTCAAATGCCATAAATTTGGCCAATTACAAAAAGACTGTAGATCCCCACAAACCATTTATTCACAGTGTGGGAGTTCAATCCATACCATGTGTAATAACCCTCCATGTTGTCCAAACTGCAAGGATCCATATTCCGACTCTTCTGTCTACTGCCCCTTCTTTATTTTGGAGAAGGAAATCTTAAGAGTAGCATGCTCTTCGCAAACTGGACTGTCGTGAGGCGACATGAATAGCGAAGGAGAAGTTGTCTCATCTTCCCATTTCTTTTGCTAAGTCAACAACGTTTCCCCCTAGCATTACATCCCGCTCCTGTGTACTACGTTTGAAAAGTCCTCCAGGCTTCAACCCACCCATTCAGAATACTGACCCAGATTTTGACACACCTGTGATGGAGGTTCCTAAACCGCCCCATTGCCTCACCCGCCATGACCCGCGTTCCTATTAGATTTAGGTCTCCTGAACAAACCTTTTTTTTCTGTCCCGTAGAGAATGTCTCACTGACATCCAAGCATCACCTACAACACCACAAATCCGGCCATCCGTAATATCTCCTTCGCTGGAATCGCTCTCCTCCACATCAGCCACACAGGGTATCTCTTCTGGTCTCAATGGAACTCGCCTTTCCCGTAAGAGATCAGCACCAGTCTCTCCCGGGAAATTTTCAGGTCACTCTCCAGCTCGTCACACGTCTTATGAAGATGGATTTTCGCCTCCACGACGAACTTATTCCCCTCCATATTTGACTTACGACTATTTGAAGTCCTCTACTTCCAAACCATCTTAAGTTCCCACAGTTTCTTCAAAATGGGCCCTTTGTTCTCTGTGTGCTCGAGACACGACTGACGCCAATTTTTCGCCCTTAACTTCTCTTGATTCTGTAACGGACGTTATAGTAGCCAAACAAACCATTCCCCCTTATTCTAGTGATTCTGAATCCTGTCCGGATTCCTGTATGAATATTACAATATATTCATGTTCCTCTGATCCTTCCCACCCCAGGAAAAGGGAAGACACCCGTGGGAACGCCCAAGTTATTATACTCCCTGGTATCGACCACAATATCGGTACTTGTACCTTACTTTCGGAGGTTATACCGTTACCTCCAAATGGCAGTCTTTCACCCTCTCCGAGTTTTTTTATCCCATTAAGTTCGACACCAGAGGAAGAGGATAAGGAGATCATCAGCCGTCTTGGGTTGGTCAGCTCTCCTCTACTGGAGCAAATATCTTTCACCAATGCTGTTCGGATGTGCAACCACCCCAATGATACTCGATCTGTCATTATAAGAGTTACAGACCGATTTGTTTAATAACCATCCATTTTCCATTATAGCTATTCTAACTTCGAAGAGTTAGCCTGACCTATAGAATTTCACCATCCAAAGGCTATCAAGGAGATTCAGCTTCGTTGCTGACACTTTCGGCAACCTTCCGGATGCAGAGATCCTCTTGTGTCTGCCCATCTTGGACCTAATGAAAGAGGGGGAGCAGCGATTATCCTCCATGAATCTGTCCCTTTTACTCCCCTACCTCCCCAAGCTCACTTACATGCTGTAGCGGCACGAGTCCATCTAAACCTTACCCTAACGCTGTGTTCACTCTCTTTGTTTTGGGAGATTTTTAACATACGCCATCTGCTGTGGAGAAACCATTTTACGTCTCCAAATGTTGAGAGGCCGATTGAATGTATACAAGGGTTCTCTGGGATGCTTGAACACTGGACTACCAACGCATGAACGTTTTGATATCCGTTCTACTAGCGTGGATATCTCCTTTATCTCCATATCCATCATAGACAATTATCTATTGGAGGTCATCTTTCCTCTGTGGAACTGACCATCATACAATTTTTATTTCTCTCGGCTCCACCCAATCGCGGCCCTTATACTCGACACGGAGATATGACCACGCAGACTGGACCTTGTTCTGGCAAGCTACGGAAATGCCTTTTCTACCCGCACCTGACATCTTCCCGACCCCTGTTGATGCCTTTTAGTTTTTCATGACTACTATTGTCGGGGCTGCTGAAGCTAGAATTTCTCGGTCACTGCAGTACCATTGCTCTGCCACTCCGTGGTGGTCTTGGGAGTGTGCCAAGGCAAATCGAGAAAATGAAAACTTTATAGAACCTTCAAAGAGTTATCACCCCATTCCATCCTGACCTTATTTAAGGCCTCTGCAGCTCGTTCTCGTCGCATTAACAGGATAAGCAGGACCCAGTACTTTCGTCAACTCACCCACTTCTTTGAATTCAATTTACAAGGTTCGAAAAATCTCCCGCATGCACCAAATTGATCCCCCAATCCTTCTTAAACACGATCTGGACATGTCTGACGTGATCACCGCACCGTGTGCGGTTCAGACGAATTGGGGTACCACTTTGTAACTTGCTCCAGTGTGTCCAGATACAAAGAACCATTACATTCTGATTTTCTTTTGTCACGTCATTTGATCTTCTCGCCCCCCCCCCCCTGAGGATCCCCTTTATAACGCCTTTTTACGGAGACGTAATTCCGGGAGACTCTCGGGACGTTGCTGGGGCCGGATGGGGTGCTTACCAATTTGGTCATTTGCATCGATAGTGGCTGATATATTTGAATATCTCCAGATTCCACTCCGAGTTGTTTTGCCTTATGAACATTGCACGTGGTCATTGTCGGTCTCGCCATCCTTCTCTGCCTGCCGTCTTCTCTTCCCACCAGGCAAGTCACGCTGACTCGATAGCTGTCTTTACTCATGGCTCCAAGACAAAGACGGTGTGGGAGCATCGGTTATAATTCCTGACTTCACTTTGTCCCATACCTTGCCTTCCTGAACCATTTATTTTTACGGCAGAGCAAGTGGGAGTGCTTCTTGCAATTTCTAAGGTTCTCGTTCTCAACGACTGAACATGTTATCATTTTTTCGGATTCTCAAACGCACTTCACGCAATACAGCAAAAATCCCGGTGGAAAAACCTCTTTGTCTCCATCACTCAACCTTTCAACTCCATGCCCGACAGAAAGTTTTGCAGTTCTGTTGGGTTCCCTCTCACTTGACTTGGGGGTTGCGGGTAATGAGCGAGCTGATGGGACAGCAGTTCAGGCGACAGTCTCCGGTAAACCCGCAAAGTGTACCTGCCTCCAGAACTCAGAATGAGATTTCTCCCCTCAACTGACTACTAAACCCCCATCAAAAGAAAAGTGGTTGCAAGACCTGCTGGCAAGATTGTTAGAGTGAAGATTTACTGGGTGATAAAACTCCTTTTGGTGAAACACCCTCTTAAAAAGTTGGTCTCTCCTTGTTCTCCTATGCCGATATCTTTAGGCGACACTGATACGACTAGGTATCGGCCACACTAATTTGACGTATGGTTACCTAAATGTCGAGGGAAAATCTCTCATCCTGTCCATTTTTCAAAGTCCATACAACTTTCTTTGCCCACCATTGACTGTCCCACATTGTTGAAACCAAGTAGTAAGATACTCTCCTGCTATAAACTCCATTCCCCTTGGGAGTCGACTTTCCTACGTATTAGCTGAATCTCGGCACTATTTTCCGGACGTAATTTTTGCGTTCTTACGGGAACTGAATTTACTCTTTAAGATGTAACAATTTTATATTGACGTTACATTTAACTATGTCTAGATGCAGACCCTAGTGTCGGTTTCCCACTAGTATAGTTGCTGTAATCTGTTAATGGCCACTGATTGTAAAACTGATGGTATTGGTATAAAATAAAACTTAATAATACTTTAAGATAAAGTTCCTTTCTTTGTTTTATAATCATCAAAAAAGAACTGTCACAGGAACTTAAAAAAAATGCTAAAAGTGAGATTACTTTTATTTTGTTAATAAATGTAATTCGATCATTCATCTTGTATCTTTAAGGGCTTTAGTAGTTACTTTGGAAGATTTATTCATATAATAATAATAATAATAATAATAATAATAATAATAATAATAATAATAATTAAATTTTTTTTATTGTTTTCAAGTTTTAGACCTGTTTGTTTAAGATTTTTATTTTGCCTCATAAGTTTGTTAATTTCAAGATCTATAACTGGTGAATGTAATGCAAACAATCTGAATAAATTTTAACATAAAATAAAATTTAAAATAAAAAAAGCAAAATGCCTTTGTGGTTGCATTTGGCCTTTTCCTTCACATATCTTTGCGAAGCGGGTTTGTCCTCGTACCTAAGCAATGCCACACCAAATCTACAGATGGAAGAGCCAGTGGAGGTAGTATTCTCACTTAACTCTACACAAAATTGTTAAAACGGTAGTGAAATTTATATATCTTTCAACTGTTCAACATTTTATATTCACTTATGTCACCTTGTATACGTCTTCCACTTATTTATTCTTTGCAAAATAGGCTTTTGTTTCTTTTTTTCTTTTCTTTTTTGGGGGGAGGGGGAGGTGGAATTCTTTTGATCTTGCAAATTGTATTTCGAATTTTTCACACTTCATTGGAAATGCACATTATATCTAACAAGATTTTTGTAAATTTAATCACAAGCATGAAAGGTTAATAGAAAGGACTGTGAAGCTGAAGTCACTGAGTCTTAAAGTTTAACGTTAAAATAATGGGAAAAGGTTAAAGTAGCATTTGAAATTGTAAAATTTGGGGACCAAATTTACCAGAGTAAGCATTAGTGCACAATTAGAACACTTAAGTTGATAATCCTGCTTAGTATAGAGTAGGCGCTAATCAAATATTTTCTAATTTTACTTTTTAAAAGTTTTTTGATTAAAATAATTATAAACATAATAATTTTCTCATTGGTCATTCTCAATTAATTTACGATAGACTTAAAAATTATCTCCTATTTTGAAACTGTATCATTAGATTGAAACTATTCCAGATTTTAAAAGTTGCTATCTAAGCCTTTAAAACTATGTTCCAAATGAAGAAGTTTTATTTTATTTTCTATGTGTATATTAATTCATTATTTTTCACTTTGTATTAAGACATTTTTTTTAAAAAAAATTTATTTTATTTTATTTATTTTATTTTATTTTTTACTGAATATTCATTTCGCCATCCATTTTTTTTTCTTTTATGATATTTAAAATATGTATGAGCCAGGGCCCACCCATGGAGTTGATTATTCAACCCAGTGTGGCCGTTTCCTTGTGAGCCGTGGTGGGTCCTATACAAGTGATCAAAAAAAATTATTTAAATAAATAAGTTGAACTTTTGTTTCTTACAAAATGTGCCATAAGCAATTAAAATATACTTAAATTGATTTTTAATTTTTTAAATTTTGTGTTTTTTAAAAATATCTAGACCAGGTTTAACCGGACTCTATTTCTGTTACAGTCGGTAGATTTCATATTAACTATTTTTTATGACACTCTTGGTAATTTAAAAAGTGGTAGTACCCACTTGACATACTCAGGATGGAAGCACTAGTCAAATTATTGTTTATAGTCAAGGTCTGATATACCCTAAAATGTATAGACTTGAGAGCCGAGAAAGAGGAACTATTCTTAATTAATAATCCTATAATATGAAGTTCAAAACTCAAATAATGTTTTTCTGAACCTTCGTAAGTGCTTGTGATTAAAAGAATATATCGGAAGCTAGAGGAAGCTTACTGAGGTTAACCTTTTGCACTTCTGGGAACTCTTACCCAAGGTGGTGATATGTGGTGCTAGTAAAGGATTCATTGTAGCCATATTATTAAATATTGCTACAAATGTGCAATATCTAATAATGAGTAGAATGATATATTTAGCTTATTTAACTTGTTGATTAAGTGATTATGATGAGTAAATTTTATATACTGCGCATAAGCTACTTGAAGTTCATGCTACAAGAAATTTAGGTGGAAAATAAAGATAAATGTACAAATCAAGGTAGGAGATGGATAGATAGTGTTGGTTGCCTTTTTTATGGCGTTACAAATGAAAGGACATCAAGGTAAAATTATATTTTGATCTTTCTATCCTGTCATCTAGCCTTAGCCTTTTTCCATCACTTGTATAGAATTCATTATGAAAAGAGTTATTTGAATAAGATTCTACTGCATTTTCTTCGCAGTTAATATCGATAAAAGTTTCTGTATACAGGAAGTGAAATCTTTCACTGCATAGTTAGCATCTAATTCATGTAATTTATATTCCAATGTAGTACTTATTACGAAGTTCAAATATTTGTTAATGTGATCCATTTCGTTGACTTGGTTCATCGATATACGATTGAACGGAAGAACTTAGTTTTGAGAATGAAAATTGAGGATTGATGACCATTTGCTCTGTTGTTATACCTGTTGATTAATGGCTTATATGAGATATGCAAAGCTATATAAAAAGGTTTACTTGGTGGTAAAATCTGATCTATTGAAGCTTATTTATTTAATTTAAAAAAAAAAATTTTTGACGGGGGAGGGGGGATATAATTTAAGCTTAAAGGATGTTAATCGAAATCTTTCTTTTTTTTTAGTTGATAGCCCAGTAGAAGACGGAGAATTTCAAACGAGTGATGCCCAAGTGCTGACTGTTAATTTGAATCTGTGACACAACGGGAATCCTGAACCAGTTCACGTTTGATGACCCTGCCCCGTATAACCTAAATTGCCTTAATTTTATTTACAGAAAAGTAGTAGTATAAGAATAGTTTTTAATGCTTCGGAATTTATTATTAATTTTTTTATTTATTAATGAATTTTCGAAGAGAAGATGGGTCAAAAACATTCTTTTACTCCAAAGACTACACTAAACTAATTAGTATTTTCTTATATATATATATATATATATATATATATATATATATATATATATATATATATATATATATATATATATATATTAACAATTTAACATTTGCATACTATTGTCCATAAAACAATAGTTTTATTTCCTGTGATATTATTATTATTATTATTATTATTATTATTATTATTATTATTATTATTATTATTATTATTATTATTATTATACTTGAAGATTAGAGAAATAGTTATTAGTTTTTCTCTTTGTCATGGGTCAGTATTAGATTTTATGTTCACAAATAGAAGCATAGTTACAATGTGCTTTTTTTTATTATTATTATTATTTGGGAAGTTTTTCCCTTCTTCAGTCTATAAAAATATTTGTAATTTTTATATGAATGTATCACTGCCTATTATTATTATTATTATTATTATTATTATTATTATTATTATTATTATTATTATTATTATTATTATTATTATTATTATTATTGCAATATTCATCTTATTACGAGCTAGTCGAATTCCACATAAGCAATTAATAGACGAAAATAAATACTGTATTTATTTAAGACCATATTTTTACTGCTTTGTACACTTAATCTTTGTTTATTTATGTGTACATGTATATATGTTTGCATGTGTAATTTTACATCTTTAGCCATATCCCTATTGAAAGAAATATCCTTGTTGGGGAGAGGGGAGAGGGAGCGCCGCCAACTTTGTCCTCAAATATTTTTTTTTCTTTCCTTTACCTCTTCTTCATATTATTATTATTATTATTATTATTATTATTATTATTATTATTATTATTATATTATTATATTATTATTCCAAATGTGTTGGTATTATTTGAATAAATTGCTCGAATGGATTTGTGTGTGTGTGAATAAATATTGGTTATTAATTGTGCATCTTCCCAGATCTCATTTGTTTTCATTTTGCTTTACCTCGTTTGTAACAAGTATCACATATTTTCACCTTTTTTATTTTCTTGTTTTCTCTAAAGCCTTGACGGTATTGGTAGTGGTGTTTCTGGTTTCTGATCGATCCTTTATTGGATGGTTATTCCGGGGTAACACTACGAGTTTTATAACTATTTTCTTGTTGGCTCTTAATCTTTGAGCAATATCAGATGACAATCTAGAGTGGGGTTAATTTGGACAATTATATCCAGAAGTTCCTGTGTTTTCTCGGTTCACGGAAAAAAGATGACTTTTTGTCGAGTCCCGTCACATGTGGGCATCCACGGAAACGAACAAGCTGACAGAGCAGCTTACCGCTCTGCCTCCTTCGATGCAACCTGCATGTTATACCTTCCTGAGACATTGCAGACAGGATGCCTTCCTGTCATTGATTACCATTCTCGTCTTCGGCAGGGATTCCTTACCTGTTGGTTGAACTACTGAAGATTATAGAAGTTCCAAGATAAGTAATGTCAAGCCTCTTGTGCGGGGATGAACTTCCTCCAACTTGACAACTTGACAACCACTCCATAATCATCTTGAATACTTATTATCAGAATCCCCTCATTTTGGTAGTGATGCTGTCTTCGCTTTTCTACGGGAATTCAAATTACTATTTAGGACATAGATCCTCATCATAGTCAATATCTTTTTCGTTCTGTCTAGGTGACCTCCCTGACGTTTTTTTCCACAGCAATATCGCCGCTCCCTTGTACGCAGTGTATGTAAACTAAAAAAAATTGGGACAATTCCAATATTTCCACTCTTTTTGGGTTTCCGAGTTCAGCTAAAGACTAACTACCCTTTGGTTGACTCGAGAGAACTAGGGACTGTGCTTTGATTGCAGGAAAATTTTGAAATGCATCTTTTACATTATTCTCTATTTGGTTGTAGAAGTGGTAGAGCTTTTGGGAGCCATTCTCCTAAATGGATGTGCAGTTATTGACATTCTAGGGGGCCTTTCATGGACGAATTCAAATCAATATTATATGTCAAGAAAAGTAAACGTTTTGAATCTTATCTCTCACTGGATGAAATGGTACGAAGTGCTAGATTAATGAACAGAAGTTTAATGCATGTGCCATGTCAAATATCTTCCCCTTCCCAGGTACTCTTTGTCAACCGACTATGAATTTTCTCCTGAAGGTCCTGCACCTTGGGTGCTCAGACGGTATATACGACAATAGAAAGTAATCTCATTTCGTATTATTAAAAATGTTTTTAAAAATTCTCTTCATGTAGCTCTCCCTCCGGATTACCTGAATTTCGTATTTTATTACTAGGTCAACAATTTTAAGACCCTCAATAGAACACCGCAGAATAAAATTTGGTGACTATCTGGGAACAGTCATTTAAGTGACATTCCTCAGTTACAATATTGAGATATTTCATTCCTGTTAAAGTTTTTTTTTTAACCTCCCATCCATAGCAGAAATCATCTTCATCCCAGTTGACACAGGAAAACCTCGAAAGATACATTCTATGGTGTCGATGAAAAAAAAGGAAGGATAGGATATCTTATACACAGAAAGCAAATTGTTCGGTAATTGACATATAAAGATTTCCGTCTCGCATCACTTCAATTTCACGCTTTTTCATTTTCTACAGTACTCATTCCTACCTCCAAAAGTGAAAATTTCATTCACCAACTATTTCTTTCGATCTTACATCCTTCTCTCAAGTGCTAGCTACTGATGCAAGAAATTTGGGCATTTTTTAAATTTCTAAGAGGAAAGCAAGACTCTTGTTCAGATTATGGTAACAAGTTCCACCTAATTTGCTCTAATCTTCCTCTCTGCACCAGACTCTACCAGGACCTCCTCCTCCACCAAATGCGGCGCTTGCTTTACACAAAAATTGAAAAGGGAAATCGAAACTATCTTATGAGAAAATCAATCATTTGCATTTCAGACTACTTTTGTTTTAACAAATCAAAGGTTACATCTTCCAGTGCAACCAAGCCCAATAAATGCCGTACCTTCCCAGTGTGCGCTTATTTGGGCAAAGCTAAAACATCAATCACCTACTGTAGCAACCTGAAGCAGTGTAGTCTTCCTTCTACTACCTCCACGTTTACCTAAAATCACACAGAGGAAAAAAGTACTTCTCACCAAGATTGCCCTAGTGCTATGCGGAATTTCACTACAATGAACTGAGCTATATCCTATTAAACAGATACGATAACCCAGCTTAATAAACTACAGCACAGAACCTCTCAACCACATACATTTTCTGTTAATTTATGTCGACAAAATTGGAACGTATCTTAAGGGGCCTCAATAGAGTGATACATCAAACCCCAGGTTATTATCGGAAAGTAATTGTTAAACAATATTGAAGAGATACCGCCCTAGTCGTTTGCATCCTATCATTAACTTGGCAAAACTTTGCAAATGCACTCAAGCCAAGTTTATGGCTACCATCAACTCCAAAGAACTACATACAATATTTTATTCTTCAAATGATTTTATTTTATTATACCCAATTCAAAATAAAGGATTTATAACAGGTACAAGTCTTAGGATTCACAATTTAAGTTTCAAAGTCGAAGACTATAGCACACCACTCCTATACTGGGAATATCTAATATATACACAACCTTTCTTCATACTCCTCGAAATCTAATCACTCCCTCTATTGGCCATTATTTAACTTTAATGAAAGAATAAGATCAGCAGCCTACATAAAAACATCAGTCCTTTATTAAAATTGTGCCATCGTACCCCGAAATATGGTTTGAAAATGTGGGTCAAAGGAAATCTATTAAATAATACACAAACGGAGTACATGAAGGAATGAAAATAGCAGTAAAGTCTAGGGTATAAAAAAAAAAAGATAGACTGAGGGATGTCTTATTTAATGTTAGACTGATGGAGAATTGTGGGTGCCCTGCTTATTGTACGCTGATGATTTGGTTGTGTAGTGAATCTGAAGAAAGTTTGAGAGGAATGGTGTAAAAAAAGAGGGGTTTGAAAGTAAATGTAGATAAGAGTGAGGTGATGGTAGTGAGTGAGAAGAGTCCACGATGTGAAATCATGTTGGATTGTGACCAATTGAAACGGGTATCTTGGTTTAAATATTCAGATATATATTGGATGAAAAGGGAACGGATGATGCAGAGTGTAGTAGGGAAGTTTCGAATGGTAGGAAGATGGAGGTGCAATTAAATCCTTGGTGAATACAAAGGAACTTAAGTCTTGACTGCGCTAGGGGTTTACATGAGGGTATGTTGTTACTGGTGGTAATGTATTGTTGTGAAACTATGGTATGGAATACGAGGTATAGATTAAGATGCAATCTGTTTAAATAGATAATTTTAGGGGCGTGTTGGGTGAGAATATTGATAAAATAAGGAATGAATGTGTTAGGAAGTTGTGTGGTTTGAAGAAAGGCGTTAATGAGAGAATAAACGAGTGTGTCTTGAGATGGTTTGGTCATATGGAAATGATGGTTAAGCGTATGTTTAGTGGTGATTTTGCTGGGAATCGCCGGTTGGGAGACCAAAGAAAAAGTGGATCGAGTCCGTAAAGGATACCTGAAGGAAAGGAATGCTAGTTTGGCAGAGGCGAGAAGAAAGGTGC
>JABUQX010071949.1:5000-25000 GCA_015478945.1 Trachelipus rathkii | reverse complement strand
TATTATTATTAAATGTAAGTCAACTGATGCCTAAAGACACTATAAACCACATTTTCTTTGTCCTCACCCAGCCAAATGTTCATAACATTAAGCTTTTTTTAATTTATTGATTTTGTAATATATATATATATATATATATATATATATATATATATATATATATATATATATATATATATATATATATATATATATATATATATATAAATATATGAGCCCATAGGGAGAGAGGAGAGAGAGAGAAAGAGAGAGAGAGAGAGAGAGAGAGAGAGGAATGGAATGGTCATTAATGAAATTTAAACTAAATCTTTCGTATCATAAAATTACATGCAATTTAATTTTTTTCAAAATAATTTTATAAAAATAAAAAAAATTAAGAATCACTTTATAAATCATAATTAAGTACAAAAATATATTATATATATAAATATATATATATATATCTTCTTTCTTTCTTTCTTCACCTTCCCTCTTGCCCCAAGATTGGGGGTAAGGTGCTGTACAAGCATCGGAAAAGAAAAGCAGTAGGAGAACATGACAAACGTCGAAAAGAAAGCCCAGCCTTACCGCCCCCTCTGTACCATTAATTAGTGAGATCGTCACAGACAGAAAATCCATCCTTCCTAGAGCATCATGGGACCGCGACGGACCCTCACTATGGTAAATCGTCAATGTAAGGGTTCATCCCCTGGCCCAGGTGGGCCACAACCATGCCCCCATACAAACCCCGCCATTCTCTCCTATCATGCACCTTTATTCTCGCCTCTGCCAACTCACATATCTCTCCTTCAGACATCTGTCTCAACCGACTCAATCCACTTTCTTCGGTCTCCCAGCCGGTCGGTTCCCAACACTCACCACCATACATCCGCTTAACCAACCTACTTCATCATTCATCCTTTCCACATGACCAAAACCATCTCAACATACTTTCATTTATTCTCTTCATTTACCCCTTTCTTCACACCACACCACTCTAATACTTTTCATTCCTCTTTATCAATTCTTCACACCTAGCACCCCTCTAAGATTGTCCATCTGAACACATTGAACTTAGATCTATACTTTATTCCAGACCATAGTCCTCACTAACCATAACACAGGTAACAACATACCCTCATGTAAGACCCTAGCACTCAAGACCTAGTCCCTTTTGCATTCACTAACGATTTAATTGCACCAGCCACCTTCCTGCCATCCACAACTTCCTACTACACTCTGCATCGTCCGTTCCCTTTCTATCCAACATATAAATTCAACATGAAACTCAGACACTTGTTCCAGCTGCTCACCATCTAACATAACTTCACACTGAGGACTGTCCTCACTCACAACCATAACCTTAATACTTCCATCCACGCTTACTTCTCAAGCCCCTCCTTCACACCCTGGCAAGCCAAATCTCTATCAATCCTTCCCAAACTCTCTTCAGATTCGCCACACAGAACCAAATCATCTGCATATACAGGTAGGGCACCCTCCACTCAACTCCATTCTCCACCATTCTAACACCATTTCCTGCCATCCTCACCTCAAATTCTTTCATAACCCCATCCATATACAAATTGAATAACCAAGGAGACATAACACAACCCTGTCTTACTCCGCTATTAATCCTAAAAACAATCACTATTGACACCATTTATTCCAAGCCAAGCTTCACCTATCGTCATACATACTTTTTGATTCCATTCAGAAGCTTCACCACCAACACCATATATCACCTGCCATAAAGCTTCCCTATTAATTCTATCATACGCCTGTTGTAAATCCATAAAACCTAAATACAATTTATTCTTCTTCTCCCTCATTTTCTCAATCATTTGTTTCAATGTAAAGATTTGATCCACACATCCTACCACTCCTAAACGCACCTTTGTTCTTCACCAATCAGTCCCTCAGTCACTCTCGACGCACTCTTTCGACCAAAATACCAGCATATACCTTCCCTACAACACTCAATAAACTTATTCCCCTATAATTTCTACAGTTCCCCTTTTCTCCCTTACCCTTATATAAGGGTACTATTACCGCTCTCCTCCAATCCCTTGGAACTATACCTCCATAAACGCTTTGCCACACAACTTCCAAATCCAATCAATCACCATCTCGCCTCCGTTCTTGATCATTTCACTAGTAATTTCATCTATACCTGCAGATTTACCATTCTTCAACTTTCTCACCCTACCCATTACCTCCTCCTTACTAATAACCTCATCCCCAAAATACCTATTCCTTCCTGCACCATCAAAACCGCACACATTCACTAACACCTCATCATTACTGTTAATATTGTGCAGATTTTCAAAGTGTTCTTCCACACTCCTCACATCCATTTCTTTAGTTACAAAAGCACCATTCTAAACATTATTCTAAGCAGATTCCCTTATTCTCATATTTAACTCTTTTTGCGCCTCCTTCCAGAAGAGCCTTTTGTATGTCCTCATTCATCCTCCTTCCTAAATCCAGCCCATTTACCTTTCTCCTATTGAGCACTTTATAATCGCAAGATTTTGACCTTACTATTTATTATCTTTAACCACGCTTTACCTTTAACCGCTTTCATCACCTTTCATTCCATCTATCTGTTAATATTTTATTTACGAGACATCCATTAATCTACTAATACCTTCTTCTACGTCCCTGATTTGTTCGTATCAACTTTGTTCACATTCAACTGTTTTACTTTAGCGCCTTACATACTTATCCTTATTATCTTGCACACTTAACTTCACTTTAATTCTTAATTTTATTCTTCCTTTTCGTATCACCTTCCTCTCCATCCAAGCTTTCCACTAACTTACTCTTACATAGAACAACATAATGATCCGATAATCCCATTCCCAAACCCCCAACTGATTTAACATCCAACACATACTTCAACATCTCCTCTTCACATCAACACTAAATCAATCATACTTTCACTTCGATACCATCTCTCACTCTACACCAACTCTAGCATACTTATGGATACCTTGTGTTTAAAGAAAGTATTACTTACACACATACCTCTCTCTTTCACAGAAATCAATCACCTTCCCTACCATTTTCCGACACCCCAAACCACCTGTTATACCATCCTTTTGATCACCTATCCAACCATTCAGGTCCCCCCAAACTATCAATCTGAAGCTCCTACCACCCCTATCCAAAACATCATTCAGATTATCCCAAAAAAATCGTACTCTTCAACGTTTCCCAGATGACCATATACGTCACAACCACACATAATTTTATTTAAACTTAACTTTAACCATTAGAATTCTCTAGTATTCAGAAAAACAAAATCCACCATAGTTTCATACCATTATGGTCACTTCATCAAAATTGCAACCTCTTCTCTCCCCCTCCTCTCATTCTCTTCACACCAGCACGCACACATTTCACATCACACCACTCCACTTCACCTTTTTTCCTTTTCATCTTTGTTTCAGTCACAGCGAGCAAATCACTTATTTTCTTAAATACATTCATCACCTCTTCTCTCAAATATTTATTCCTCTGACATTGCATGTACCCATACGATTCATACACTTTCGTGAAAATTAAAGGTCGTTTACGGCGATCACGACCTTCCTCCGAGGCCTGCATTAGCATTCCTGGCAAGAAATAGATGGTAGTAGCCAACTTAAACTACCACTGCCCCTTAGTCGACTTCTACGACACGCAGGACATAATGATGTGGGAAATTTTTCTCCCCACACACACAGGGATATGAGCAGTAGGGATGTCTGTAAGGTGTTATCTAGAAGTGGGTTGTATTTTAATCATGTGTATATGATATGTGGATAAATGGTGGTTAGTAATATGTTGCCTGGAGGATGAGTGTGTGAAGAATATGAACGCAAAAGAGAAAGGCGCACCATTAAAAAGGAGGTAATATATATATATATATATATATATATATATATATATATATATATATATATATATATATATATATATATATATATATATATATATATATATATATATATATATATATATATATATATATATATATATATATATAAATTAAATAAAAGAATTCCACAAGCTCTTAAAATTTGAATATGAACACTACAATTGGGCCTAGTTATATAAAATAGAACCCACCCATATTTTAAAGTTTAGGGGTGGTTTCTCCTTTACGCATAACTAGTTTCAATTAATAATAATAATAATAATAATAATAATGTGCTACAATTCCTAATGGCATATGTAAAGACATGAAAATAAAAATAAATGTAGGTGGGATGTAAAGAAATTTTAAGTTCCGTTGCACATCAAAATTTGGCACTGTTGTTGTAAAGGAGTCTTTGAGAGATAAGTCACTTCTTTAAATAAAGGAACTTCTTTGCACGAAGAAGGGACAAAATGTGGCATTTACTAAAATAATTATTTTTAAAAATGGTATATGAGAGAGAGAGAGAGAAATATTAAGAGAGACTCTTGTGGGAACAAAGATACCGAATCTAAAAGCTCAAAAAAACAGTTTCCTTTTGTTTTCTACCTATCTCTTAGTGTAAGTAGATTAAATAATACTTTAAACAAAAAAATTATATTTTTTAAATATATATATATATATATATATATATATATATATATATATATATATATATATATATATATATATATATATATATATATATATATATATATATATATATATATATATATATATATATATATATATATATATATATAATGTGTACCTTTATACAAAATGAACAAATATATATAAATGAGGGAAGTGAGAAAACGGACGTTATCAACTTTTGTGAATATTATGAAAGAACCATTCGGTGAACTGATGCATCTGCTTTGCTGCCGATCTGTTATCTTTAAGTAGCTTGGCATTTTCTTGCCTCAAAACGTTAACTTCATCCATCAGCTTACCACTTTTTTGTTGTTCACAGAGAAGTTCTCTTTCCAAATTTTGAACGAGCTGCCTAGTTTCTTCATCTACATTAGGAGGGAGAGATAACGTAGTTGTGGAGGGTAAGGGTGTCGTTGGGTTTGCTGAAGCGTCATTGTTACTATTACCATTCGGATCTTCTTCCGATTCTCCAACTATTAATAATTTTTCGCTGAAAAATAATGAATAAATAATGGAATTATACATCTAAAAGACAATAATTCATTTTATTAAAATAAGAAAAATAATTAAATAAAAAAAAAAAAAAGGTTGATAAACATTCAAAACGAAAAAATTATTTTATAGTTTAAATAAGAATTTAATTTTGGTGTAAAAATATCAGACAACTTACTTGTACGATAGTGACCTTGGAGTTTCAGAGTCTTTTAAAATCTTGCAGTAAATAGGAATGAACTTGCGAAATTCCTCAGGTATGGAATTAATTACTTCTACAGGTAATGTGGACGATGTTGCACCATGTTGGCTTTGTTGAGGATTAGTAGATGATGATGATGATGATGAATTAGCATTAATATCTTGCAACTCCGATGGACTCTTCCTAGTTTTTTCTATTGCCAAAGTAGCTGTAAAAAAGATAACAACATTAGTAAGGTATTGTGAAGGGATGATGCAAAAATAATTTCAACTTTCGATTTTGGTTGAGAAATTTCAAAATTTCTGACACCAATTCCGAAGCAGATTCCAACAAAATTGCCAATTCTTCCGATTCTCGATGCCGATTCCTATTCATCGTACTATGCCAAAATAATTTCAAAATCCAATTCCGAATCTAACAAAAAAAACCTCTTTCCGATCCAATGCAAATTTCAGAAAATTTGTCATTTTATCTGAATCTCGAAGCAGATTCCAATTCATCGTCCCATCACTATTAAGAATTAATTTTTAGCTACAATATTTAGCATGCATAAAAAAACGAGGTACAAACCTGTATTTACAAGGCTGCTCCACTCTTTATCGATAAGAGAAGACGAGACTTGAGAGGAGGACGAACTTACAAACCCATCATTTGAAGGCAACGATTTTGTGTGTTCAAACATATTTTTATTCGATACGCTAATAATAAAAAATAATAATAATAATAATAATGTAATATGCTTTAACAGTTGATGAAATTGACGACGACTGGACATGAGAATAGATCTATGGGCATAAAGAGGTAAAAGCTCATGCAATAAATATCGCATGAGCTTGTAACCACTTAGTGGTTAAGATTTATTCATTTAATAAAGTTATTTAATAACGTCTTTATTTTTTATAGGTAATAAATTATTGTGGCAGAACGGCCTTATAAAATACTTATTTAAAACACATATTACTCCATGCTTTCATTATTAATGTATATGAGAATCTGATGAAAGAGAAAATATTCGTGCCTTTCCAATAAGAAAAATAGCAATTGCAACAGTTTGATTGGTAAAGGGGGGGGGGGAGTCTGATGTATATATAAAGGGTTCATTTGCAGCCACATGTGAAATAACTTGTGCGTATTTCACTTCTCTTTTTATACGTCATCCAAGTTATTTAACGTAATTACACTTCGTTTTAGCTTTTTGTTATAGTATTAACAGCTCACTTTATCCTAATAATAATAATAATAATAATAATAATAATAATAATAATAATAATAATAATAATAATAATAATAATAATTGCGGATGATTTGGCTCTTTGTGGCGAATCTGAAGAGAGTTTGAGAAGATTGGTAGAGAGATTTGGCAGGGTGTGTAAAAGGAGGGGTTTGAAAGTAAACGTAGATAAGAGTAAGGTTATGGTTGTGAGTGAGGACAGTCCTCAGTGTGAAGCTATGTTGGATGGTGAGTAGCTGGAACAAGTGTCTTGAGTTTAAATATTTAGGGTATATGTTGAATGAGAAGGAAACGGATGATGCAGAGTGTAGTAGGAAAGTTGTGAATGGCAGGAAGGTGGCTGGTGCAATCAAATCGTTGGTGAATATAAAAGGACTAAGTCTGAAGTGCGCAAGGGTCTTGCATGAGGGTATGTTGTTACCTGTGTTACTGTATAGTGAGACTATGGTCTGGAATAAGAAGTATAGATCTAAAGTTCAATGTGTTCAGATGGACAATCTTAGGGGTATGCTAGGTGTGAAAAGAATTGATAAAATGAGGAATGAACGTATTAGAGAGTTGTGTGGTGTGGAAGAAAGGGGTAAACGAGAGAATAAATGAAGTATGTTGAGATAGTTTGGTCATGTGGAAAGGATGAATGATAGATAGTCGGTTGGTTAAGCGGATGTATAGTGGTGAGTGTATTGGGAACCGACCGGCTGGGAGACCGAAGAAAAACTGGATTGAGTCAGTAAAGGAATGTTTGCAGGAGAGAAATGTGAGTTTGGCAGAGGCGAGAAGAAAGGTGAATGACAGAGTTTTGTGTGTGAGGGAGTATGGTTGTGGCCCACCTGGGCCAGGGGATGAACCCTACACTTGACGATTTACCATAGTGAGGATCCGTCGCGGTCTCGTGAAGCTCTAGGGCGGATTTTCTGATTGCGACGAGTTCTTACTAATTAATGGTACAGAGGGGGCGTTAAGGCTGGGCTTTCTTTTCGACATTTGTCATATTCTCCTACTGCTTTTCTTTTCCGATGCTTGTCACGCACCTTACTCCCAGTCTTGGGAATTAAAAGGAAGATGAAGAAAGAATAATAATAATAATAATAAGAAGAAGAAATAATAATAATAATAATAATAATAATAATAATAATAATAATAATAATAATAATAATAATAATAATAATAATAATAATAATAATAATAATAATAATAATTTCATTTGTGCATGAAAATTCTGAATAAAAATTTTGTTTCATTCTAAAATTAAAACTATACCATTGAGAAGTGCACAATTTGTTACACAATAAATTGGACCAAAACGAGCAAAGGATTAATTTCCTTACTTTTGATTAGACTGGTTGATCGTCGTTTGCCCTTCCTTATTTCTGTGAAACTCCTCAGAAGACGTCGTCTCCCTGTACGCCACTTTCTCTCCTCGGCCTTCTACACAAGCAGGGCTTGATGCCGTAGAGGCGTTTGAAATAACAGTGGCTGGTCGGGCGGTCAGTAATAATCCTTCACCTATGAGAAAAAAAATTTTGTTTTGTTTTTAAATTACACATGAAATGAAATATAATTCTCTTTCATTTAGAAAAATTTCTTTTCTGAAAGTAAATAACTTAAGTTTAAAAACAAATATTGAAAGCACCATTGAATAATATTCACAATAACCACATAAAACATAAGGTCAGCAAATGAATATCCATTTTAGTATTAACTATTAAGCCCGATTCCCACGGGGCGTGAACCACGCCTTCGTACAGCAAGAACCTTGCGAACGTTAAACTTGCATTCGTGAGTAGGAACTCTTGACCCGAGAGCAAAAGAATCAAACGTGTTAGATTTTAAGTCGTGAGCAGGTCTTCAAGAAGGCAAGAATTTGGAATTCTGTGGAAACTTTCCACTCAAGATATAAATATATTCAAAAATAATCAAATGAGCCATAATTCTTGAAATAAATTGATAGAAAATAAAATTAGAATCGGATGATGTCCAGACATATTGTGATAAATGACATTAAAATATAAAATAATTTTAAAAAAATTAGCCCCTTATGAACAAATCCCTTAACCTAGGAGTAAAACGATTATAGAATATTTCTTTCTGGGATCGAAATCAGGAGATTATAGTTTACATTAACTGTTGGACTCGTGAGCTGAAAGCCTGATTTCGTTCCCAGAAAGAAACAAAATCAGGCCTTCGCCTCACGAGTCCATCAGTTACCGTAAATAACTCAGCCCAATCTGCATACTTAATAGTACTTATTACTTTCAGTGTATCACGAATTTTGCGAAATTTTGTAAATTTATATCTATAGGTTATTTCTATCTCATAAGTTCTAGCTGATTCTGTAACGAGGGAAGCAAACATATTAACTTATAAATTTTATGCAACCAATAAGCAATAGTAATTATCTTCTTTTAAATTTTAATTAATTGAAAGATAGGATTAATGAATTTAGAAGAATAAAGAGATGGATTCTTATTTTTTGAATATTCATAAGAAAAGAAGCAAATAAAAAGAAGGATAAAACATACCAGGGTTTGTGGCTTCTTTAGAGGAACAGGTGTTTATGTGGTCATAAGACATGTGGATACCACATACCTCTTCCACTTGACTCTAAGTAAGATACTTTTTTTCTAGTTAGTTAAATATCTGCTTCACCAATACTATTGATATGGCACTAGTAGGCAGTTCGGTTATTATTCCAGCGTTTTGTACTCGAAGCTTCGTTTTCTGTGGAGTAAATTCGTTCATAGCGTTTTTGTAAAGGGCTGGGTCGGGAAGAATTTAGGGCCGTTCCTACTTCGCCACTTCATCGGTACTGTTACAGGACAGTAGGGAAAGGAATTTTAATTTTAGGGTTAATTATTACTAGGATCTTTTTTGTTACCTTGAATTTCGGCTACCCATCTCGACTCAGAGTCGAGAAGAATAATCAGGATTAATATTAGCATTTCAAACAATTCTTCTTGTCTAGACTTGACGAACCCAAAAGAAGCCGAGTTTCGTTAGTATGAGCAGTCTTTGGAATTTGTGAAGAACACTAGCTTTAATCATGCACGTCTGATTAGGTTGGGGGCATTTGATAGCACTATGAGGAAGAACTGCGTACGAGAAAAGCAGTATAAGAAGGAGGAACTCGTAGAACCACAACCACTTAACTTTCTTCCTTTCGAGAAATCAATGAAGGTGAACTTCCACTAACTTCCTTGACAATTCATCTGACCTACTAAGTGATAGGTAAATATATATATATAAGTGAAATAATACAAATAACATATTAAACCCATATTATACATGATAGTAGATAAAGGTATATTAATAATATATATAAGTATAACATAGAATATTATATATAGTATAGTTATATACTATACTACATAGGTATATAGGTATATATATTATATATATATATATAGTATTATAATATATATTATATAATAAATATATATATTATATATAGTATATATTACTAAATATATAATATAAAGTATACCAATAAAGATATTAATCATATAAAATATAGATTATAGAATATATATATATATATAAACCAAGTATATATAATTAAATATAAAATAGTATAGTATATATATATATTATATTATATAATACTCTCTATATTATATATTATATATGATTAATTATACTATATATTATATATACTATCGTATATAATATATAATTAATATATAAATTATATATAATATAGATAATATAAATAATATAAATAAGCCCCTTATACATATATCGTAATATAACTATATATACTAATATATATATATTATAAGTATATTATATATACCTATATATATATACTTATTATATAATATATATATATGATATAAATCTATGGATATAATAACTATTATATCATATATATAACTTATATTATACTGATATATACTAAGTAGTGTGTATAATTACTGATATCTGAAGCTTTGACAACATCAGATTGTTGGGCGTTCTCGCGGACGAGGAGGCTGCTAGCCCCACTTGTAGGAATCCTAAAGGCAGCACTCCGGGGAAAAGAAGAAACGCGCACTTCATCGTGACAATGCTCACTCTCATCAACATCTAAATTCTTCAATTGAAGGTGGTTTTGAGACGTCACCTTACCCCTTTCAAATGGTGACCACCTGGAGGTACACAGTTGCCACGTGTGTGGGGGTGGCACACGAGAAACCACACAGACGAAATGCAACCTGATGCAAATTTTTGATTCCGCACACATCCATCAATTAAAGTTTCTTCTTTGCTGGCAGACCTAACTCCCTGTTCCGGCCCACTCCTGTAGCTCGAGCTCGTACCGCTTCAAGCTTTCTGCAGGGGTGCGGCCACCAAAACTGCCAGTAAAGAGTACAGTGTGCGTTACGCACCTTCTCAGTGACCTTAATGTGCGCACAACTCTTAGCTCTCACCTGACAGCTGACCCGACATCATTTCAGGACTGAAGAGTCGGCAGTGTGCTTCGCAATGCATTGTCACTGGGCGGGATCCATGTGGCGGTCTGGTGCAGGCAGGTCTTGCTAAGCCCCACTCTGAGGAATTTACCTAAGGCAGCCTTCCGGGAAGAAACGGCCACTTCATTTTCGTGAACAATTGCTCACTCTCTTCAACGATCTCAATTTCTTCAAATTGAAGGTTCAGGTTTGAGACGTCACCTTAAAACCCTTCAACATAACTATAGTGATATGGCAATGGGCGGTCGCCAGCTTCCAACCTAGGGGGGGGCAGCTTAAAATTTTTATTAAAAGCTTATATATATATATATTATATATATATATATATATATATATATACTCCCTATAAACTTAAACACTATGGATATAAAAAACCATATATATTTTCTACATAAAAAATTTCTTACATTTATCCATATATATATAATAATATATAATATATATATATATATATATATATACCCTAAATCATCAATAAACCTATATAAGAAAGATAAGACAGGGTAAAACGTTAGAAACATTATTGTATGGATAATTAAGATGAGAGAAATCACATATTTCACCAAAAAAAGATTTATTTTATTAAACTAAAAGTACAAGTTTCTCTAAGTCCCTTGTACATGTACTAGACTAAACAATATAGAGCAAGTCCAAAATTAAATTATTAAAATAAGTAAATTACCTTGGGAATGGATTCACGCAATTTATCAAAACTACTGTTGAATAAAGGAAATAATCAATTAGAATTGATCTAACACAAAAATTTTCTGTTGCTACACTATCATAGCCAGTTCCGCTTTAACCTGTCGTCTTTCTTCATTAGTACTTCAGCAAAGCCAAGTTCCTTGATCCCCCCTTAGCAGAAGTACTGAAATCAGAGTGTATCTACTGCTCAACTGGTGGTGATCACATGGAAGGTTGGCGCGCCCCCATGGTAGTACCTCATCAAAGCCTTTTTCGTCGACGGAAAGAAATGTTCAGTCTCCTTTAAGACAGACTTGGGAGACAACAAGATCTTTTTTAGTTCTTCACTACTCCAGTCTTCTTGGTCCTTCCAAATTGGACCAATAGTTTCTAGTTCTTCTATCCTTCTAAGTGGTAAAAAACTAATAAATGAAGCTGTCTTTCCTTTAAAACTCATCGATTGTTATGAGTAGCATTTGGAAAGGGATTGTAGATATGTCAATGCATAAGGCAGGTGTATTTTCAGTTAGAGAAAACCGTAATTCCAAAGAACTTATAAAATCGAGATACGGAGTTTATTAAGGATCTTCTCCAGAAACTCCATGGGATTTGTTGCTGGATTGGTTGCTGCGGTTCTGCTGCCTACCTACTAAATATCCGTGGTATTTCAGATCAAGTCCCAGTTGCTCGGCGATTTCAATAACTTCTTTTAAACACTTCATCGATGATTTTTTCTTCACCTATATTCGTATGGCTCGGTAAATTTGGCTCCACAATTTCGATGAATCACCACTGCGATACCGTGACGCTCATCCAAGGCACTCTGAGTTGAGAGTAGCATTTACAATTGGCCCAATACATAACTATCGCAGCTAAGATGCATCTATCCGGGTCAGTCGTAGCAGGATATGCGCCATGGATGAAAATGACGAACCGTTAGATGCGCAATCTGACTGCAATCTTGTATTCAGCGCATTTCTCCCTCGTTTGTGGCGGTCTATATTTACCATTCTAATGGAAAGGATTTTCTAATGCTGTGCCATACGATTCGTTACAAAGTGCTCCTTAAAAACTCTGATGCACTTGTGTTGTTCAGACCATTTGGTCTGGCATAGGCTTGGGAAGTTTGGCATTAATTTTTTTCTAACAATCATTAAGAATAAACAAAAAACAATCTGAAAAATAATGTCCTTTATCAGTTTATCCACGTATGCGGGAAGATTTCATCGGTTTATTGTGTTCATAATTCCATTTTACTAACCTAAATACTTTGTTGTGTGCCGAGGCAATGCAACCTCAACACAAGGAACATTTTTTCAATATCTGGTTTTCCTCTCCCATATTGCCATGACACCACTCTTTCTTTGCCAGACATCGCCTAGACACAGCCAGCGAAACCCAAAGCACCACGCATTTTCTCGGGCATTCAAATTCTTTCACGGTCGAAGGACAAAATCGTCAAATGGCTGTTCTACAATGGTTTTTTGCACGTCAAGTCTCGCTTTCAGTTCTTACAAAGCCATTATAAAATTCCTCTGACTCATCGGACTCTTTGTCGAAATAAGGATCGCAACACTATCGGAAATGTCCTATTTCCAGAAATATCAAGCGGTTTCATCCTGCTAGATAAAGCTATACGTGCCGCTTCCTTTACCTTATTAACGATGCTTTCCTTATATTAAGGTTAACTACACTAGAGAAATGATTTTATCTGAATCTAACTGAATTTGGTATGTATCATTTTGCACTTCCCCTTTTCAAAATGGCTTTTCCAGATGAACTGATCTCCGGCATATATTCGTAAGCGGAACAAATTTTGCAACACTCCCTCATCATGATGTTCACCCCGAAGTGGTAAATTGCGCATACCAGAAAAGATATAATGTCACACTTATATGTAATATTATATGATAGGATAATTATTATAATTTTTTTACTATTTTATTTTCTTAGTATGCTGGTTAATTTGGATGTTAACCGGCAGCGTACTCTGCAGGAACAATCATTGCAGCTTCAAACAGGCAGTTTAAATATTATATACCACTCTGTGTATTGTTGCCCTTACAAAACCGCTTAAAATAATGAAACATCTATATAATATTTAGGAAAATGCTTTATTTATTAAAGAGCCTAGGACTCATCTGACCGAACTTTAATTTGGTATTTGGTGCTAGGAAATAATTAATTAACCAAACTTGCAAAATGCTCCCTTTAGTGCCTGGAGATTATGTCAGCCAAAGTGATGAATTATGTCTCCAAATCATTCAATTGATTTGAAATTCTTCTTCAAGCTGGGTAGCATCTTTCTAAAAAAATTAAGGATCTTAGGTGGAATCCAACACTCTATCAGTAACTGTTTCTTATTCTCAGTCGAAATCATTGTATATGAAATGTCCAACGTTATTACACAAAATGTCATTTTCAGTGTACTGTATCTACTGAAAACAATAGTTCCGAAATCGGAACCCACTATCTTGAACTCGTCGAAGTGCTTGGCTTGGAGGTGTGGGTTCTTTCAATTCATGCGAAAATTATACGATATATAGTAGTTAGGGATTGCCTCTTTTATGTTGTAATCATATAGAGGATATAAAATTATTGCTATGTCATTTAGAGTTGTGTCACACGCTACTATCCACTATATACTGAAAAGTTTCTTCCTTTTCAACTAAACTAATGACCAGTGACGTGATTCGCAAATGCGAAAAGTTTATATGCGAAAGACCTCCTACCCTAAACACAGGTACTATGTATATATTATAATATCATATGAAATATATACTACTATATATTATATATATATATTATATATAATTATATATATATATATAATATATATTAATATATATATATATATATATACTATAATAATATAATAATATAAATAATATACGGTATATATATATATATATATATATAATATATATATATAATATAATATAAATATTATAATATATATATATAATATATATATATATATATATAATAATATATAATATATAATAATATAATATAAAAATATAATATAAATATATTATAGATATAATATATATATATTCACTCATGCCACATATATAAAATGTCATAGAATGTTAACAAAACCGGCAAAGGAAATGGGCGCAATCTATAAAATTAAAAGGTAAAATAATAGGAAACTATGTTGAAAATCACTTATTTCTGTATTGTAGATAAAAAAGTTTTTTTTTAAAATTGAAGCTATAACCTATATGGACATAGTAAGGATCATTGTGTAACTTATAAATATTCCCTACTTTTTAAGAAGTAAAAAATATACAAAATTTTATTAATATTTAAAGTAAAACGTATACGTACCAAAAATTTCTAAAGCCGATGATGCTGCTAAAGAAATTGAACTAAACTTTACGCCCATTGCTGTGAAGTAAATTATTAAAGTGGCGTCACGGAAAAGTGATAATTTCAAATGCTTACTTTTGAAACCTTAAACATTCATAATAAAGAAGTTTGAGAATACTGACTGATACACAAAATCTAGAATTTATAAATACATATCAACATTTAACATTAAAGAGAAAAAAAACATAGATACCATAAAAACACAGTTCTTATCTACAAAATTAAAAAGAGCATATAAAATGAGTAAGACCATATCGGCAAGAGAAATGTGAGAAAAAGAAAATGACGATTGCAACTAGCATTCGCCATATACTCGTATATAGGATAAAAATAGTTATTATAATATAAATATTATATTATATATACATAAATAATCTTATATATCATATATACTAGGCTAAATACCTAATACTATTATATAATATTACTATTACATAAATTATAACTATATATATATATATAAATATATAATATATATAAATACGATATATAAATTTTACGGCTATATATACTCCATGGTATCAACGGACAAGGACAGAGAATACATATATAATTGGTTGTATAATAATAAAAATAACAAAAGAAATACTAAATCTATAAACACGGGTATTATATATAATTATATATATATATAATATATTATATATATATATATACTTATATATATATATTATATATCGCTAAAAATTTTAATAACCACCCGGAACGGTACGTTGGATCAAAAAAAATTCGCAGGTAGACTCTATAGGAGTAAACACTTCTAGGGGGGCAAAGTAGCCCCCCCGTGCCCCCCTGACGACGCCCATGTGATGATGGTATAACATATATATATATATATATGGTAGACTAGAAGCTATGGTAAACTTTGTGAAGTTTGTCAGAACCTCGAAATCTAATCATCTATCTTAAGTTTTGAAAGGTCAAGGTATTGTGTGGTTGTGACGTAGGTCCATCTGAGGGAAACGCTGAAGAGAGTACGATTTTTTTGGGTAATCTGAATGATTGTTCTGGATGGGTGAGTAGGAGCTTCAGATTGATAGTTTTGGGGGACCTGAATGGTTGGATTAGGTTGATCACAAAAAAAGGATGTTATAACAGGTGGTTTTGGAGGTGGCGGAGAAAAATGACAGAATGTAGGGGAAGGGTGATTGATTTCGTTGCAAGAAGAGAGGTATGTGTAGTAAGTAATACTTTCTTTTAAAACAAGAGTATCCCATAAGTATACAGAGGTTGGTTGTAGGTAAGAAGATGTTTATTCGAAGTTGAAAGTATGATTGATTTAGTGTTGGTGAAGAAGAGATGTTTGGAAGTATTGTGTTCGGAGTGTTAAATCAGGTTGGGGTTTAGGGAATTGGGAATTATCGGATCCATTATGTTGTTCTATGTAAAATTAAGTTAGTGGGGGCTTTGGATGGAGAGGAAAGTGATACGAAAGGAAGTAGGTTAAAAATTTAAGAAAAATTAAGAGTGAGAAGTTAAGTGAGCAAGGACAATAAGGATAAGTTATGTAAGAGCGCTCACTAGTAAAACGGTTGATGTGAACAAGTTTATACTGAACAAATTGGGGCAAATGAAGGAAGCAATTGTAGAAGTGCAAAGGAAGTATGTGGAGGTGCTAAAGTAGGAAGCTAAGGAATGTTAACAGTGAGATGTGGAATGAAGAGGTGATGAAGCTTTTAAAGGTAAAAAAGAAGCGTGGTTGAATTGTTTACTAAAAGCAAATGATGAAGACTCAAAAAGAAAGATGCTTGGGAATTATATGGGGAGGAAAAAAGAAATACTAAAAGGTGTATACGTAGGAGAAAACAAAGGTAAATGAACAGTTTTGGAAGGAGGATGACATGGGGATAGTGAAAGGTTAAGAATGAGGAAGCTCTTCTGGAAGGTAGAGCGAAAGGGTTAAGATATTATGAGAATAAGGGAATCTGCTTAGTAAATAGTAAATAGGGATGGTGCTTTTATGACTAATGATGAAATGGTTGTGAGAGGAGTGTGGAAAAGAACACTTTCGTTGAAAAAATACTGTCAACAAATTAATTAACAAGTAATGAGAGGTGATGTGAAACTGTGTGTGGTTTGATGTGTGCAAGATGAATAGTATTTTGGGAGGATTGAGTTATTAGTAATAGGAGGAGGTCAAGGTAGAGTTTGAAAAAAGTGAAGAATGGTTATCTGCATAGGTATAGATTGATAAATTACTGGTGAAAATGATCAAGAACTTAGGCGAGATGTGTAATTGATTGGGATTGGAAAATTTGTTGTAATAAAAGCGTTATAGAAGGGCTATAGTTTCCAAGGGATTGGGTAGGAGAGCGGAATAGTACCACTTTATATATAGGGTAAGGGAGATAAGAGGTAGGGAACTGTAGAATTTATATTGAGGAAATAAGTTTACTGAGTTGTTGTAGGGAGATATATGCTGGTTATTTTTGGTCGAAAGAGTTAGATACGTCGACTGATTGGTGTAAAGGACTGATTGGTGAAGTAAAAGGGGACTGATTTAGGAGTGGTAGAGGATGTGTGGATCAAATCATTTCAATGAAACAAATGATTTTTTCAAAAAAGTGATATAGGAGAAGAGGAATAAATATGTGATATTTAGGTTTTAATTGGGATTTTATGCAACAGGTTCGTATGATAGAGTAATTGAGGGAACGGTTGTTATATGGGCAGGTGTAGTAGAGTATATGGTTAGTTTTATTGGTAGGCTTCTGTTAATGGTAGTCAAAAGATTTAATGTTATGTAGACATTATAGTGAAGTGACGTGTGCTAAGTTAAATTTAAATTGGATGTCAATGTGATTAGATTTAGGATAATTAACGCGGAGAAGACAGGGTAAACTTTAACACAAAGACGCAGATGCTGATGAAGATATGTGTTAGTCTCCTTGGTTAATTCCATTTGTATACTGGATGGCAAGACGTTTATGAAAGAATCGAGGGGGGATATCAGGAATGATGGTTAGGCATAGAATGGAGAATGGAAATGGACTCTGAGAGGGTGCAGGGAACCTATCCTTCTAGGTATGCGGAATGGATTTGATTCTGATGGTGGCGAATCTGAAGAGAGTTTTGAATGATGGCTCACGCACGCAAGCTCCTTGGCAGGTGTTATAAACGGGGGCTTTGAAAAGTAAACGTGGATAGAGTATAAGGTAGGCTTGTTGTTGTGAGTGAAGACAAACCTCAGTGTGAAGTTATGTAGATAGTGAGCAGCTGGAACAAGTGTCTGCGTTTAAAATATTTAGGGTATATGTAGGATGAGAAGGGGATGCAGATTGCAGAGTGTAGTAGGAAAGTTGTTGAATGGCAGGAAGGTGGCTGGGCTGGACAAATTAATCTTCGCTCGCGCATGTAGGCTAAAGTCTTGAGTGGTGCATAGGGTATTAGCATATAGAAAGTGTGTATGTTGATTACCTGGTGTTATACTGTATAGTAGGAGACTATGGTCTGGAATAAGGAAGTATAGATCTAAAGTTCAATGTGTTCAAGATGGATGGACAATCTTTAGGGGTGTGCTTAGGTGGAAAAGAATTTGATACAAGAGAGGAAGATGCATGAATCGTATTAGAGAGTGGGAAATCTGCCACTAGAGACCTGGTGGTGTGAGAGAAAGGGGCTAATATAGAGAGGAAATAAATGAAAGTTATGGATATGAATGGTATTGGTCTAATGGAAAAGTATGAATGATAGTCGTTGCGTAACGAAATGTGATAGTGGGCGAGTGTGTTGAAACAAACCGGAGCGCGGGGGAGGGAGCCGAAGAGAAAAAAGTAGGATTGAAGTCCGAGTAAAACCGAAATGATATATAAGAGAAGAAGAAATAATGGACTGTTCCTGGATAAAGGCCCGAGAAGAAAGGTTATAGTAACAAGGAGTGAATAGAGGCGGGATTGTGAGGGATATGCGAATTGTGCCACCAGGGCAAAGGGAGTGAACCCTACATTGACGATCTACCATAGTGAGGGTCCATCGCTGTCCCATGAAGCTTTAGGGTGGATTTTTCTGACTGCGATGGGTTCCCACAATTAATGGGTACTGAAGGGGCGCGGAAGGGCTGGGCGTTTTCTTTGTTACGACTATGTGTACATTGTTCTATCTGACTGCATTTTCTTTATCCTGTGCCCGTTTGAAAATCAAACCCTTTTGCCACTCTGTCGAAAGATTTGAGTAATCACCAAAATTATGAAGAGCAGAAAGCAAGAATGAGAAGAAAAAAATCACCAGTAGAGCGTTTATGGAATTCAAACTGAGAATCAGAGGGAAGACAAGAAGAATTAGCGTTTCCAAATTTAGATTTGAGATAGATTCAAAAACTCTAGAAAAAAAACCGTTATGGCAGTTATTTGGAAATAGACGGCTGGCCTCCTGTTTTCACCACAGACTGAATGGGTACATGCTTCAAGTTGGAAGGAAATCTCAAAGTTGTTAAGCATAGACAAAAGTTTACAAATGAGGGAATAGTCCTAAGAAACACAAAAAGAAGATTGTCAGGCCTTATACCATCTTAGTATTATGATTTTAGAGGGCATTAAATCATATTTTTAGAAGAAATCACAACATAATGAGTAGGAGGCAGATGAAAAAGAAATAATTTCGGAATCGTGCAAAGTGAAATTTGAGGCCAAAGTTTGAATGAAAAGTTCAGCTTTACCAGAGGGTAAGACAACTGACTTATCATTAGAAGAAACAAGAGTGGAAAACAGGAGGAAGCAGAGTTGGAGTAGATAATTTTAACAAAGTGTGAAAAGAAAAAAAAAACTAAAAATTATTGCATTTTCTACTAAGGAAAGAGTTTACAGCTTTGTGAAGTGAATTTTCGCCTGACTAAACCACTGTATTCGCCCGATTTCTACTTCTCCTACTAATCGACCGACCGTTTACACATTTTTTTTTTTACAGATGTCACCACCACTCACGGGCAGAGTCCTAATCAAGAAGGGGGTGTTACAATTAATCTAAATCTAATTTTAGTTGCTTGCAAAC
>JABUQX010071949.1:0-2500 GCA_015478945.1 Trachelipus rathkii | reverse complement strand
TTGCTTGTTCTTTTCCGATGCTTGCTTACAGCACCTTAACCCCCAATCTGGGCAAAGAGGAAGATGAGAAAGAAGAAAAGAAAAGAATATATATATATTAATATATATATATATATATATATATATTATATATATATAATATATATATATATATATCATACTATATATTTATAATATATACTAATATATATTAATATATATATAGTGTTGGGGCGGGACCTGAAATTGGTAGTGAATCAAAAAAGTGGATGTTAATATAACACGGTGTTTGGGGTGGCGGAGAAAATGAGTAATGTAGGAAAGGTGATTGGATTCTGTGAGAGAGAGGTATGTTTGTGAAGTAAATACTTTCTTTAAACCCAAGAGTATCCATAAGTATACTAGAGTTGGTGTAGGTTAGAGATGGGTATGCGAAGTTGAAGAAGTATGAATTGATCTTTGTTTGGTGAAGAAGATGATGTTGAAGTAGTGTTGGATGTTAAATCAGTGAGGGGTTTAGGAAATAGCGGGATATATCGGATCGATCTATTGTGTTCTATTGTAAAATAAGTTAGGGGCGGGCTTGGATGGAGAGGAAGTGATACGAAAGGAAGTAGGTTAAATTAAGAGTAGAAGTTGACGATGAAAAGACCCAACATAAGGACAAGATAGTAAGAGCGCTTCGCTAGTAATATCGGTGAATGTTGAAAAAAGTTGATCTGAACAAATCTGGGGCAAATGAAGGAGGAAAGCAATTGTTAGAAGTATGCAAAGGAGGTGTGGTGCGATGTGCTAAAAGTAGGAAAGTAAGAATGTTCACCAGCGAATGTGTGGATGAAGAGGTGAGTCAAAAGCGGGTTAAAGGTTTAAAAAGAAGCGTGGTGATGTACCATAAAGCAAATGATGAAATTTCTAAAAGAAAGAATTGCTTGGAATTATTTAAGAAGGAAAAAAGAAATACTAAAACGTGTATACGTAGGAGAAAAATCAAGAGGTAAAAATGACAACAGTTGAAGGAGGATGACGAAGACGATACAAGGAATAGGAAAGCTTCGTTTCTGGAAGTAAGCCGAAAGGTTAGAATGAGATAAGGAATTCTGCTTAGATAATGAATAGGATGGTGCTTTTCGTAACTGATGAAATGGATGTGAGCGGAGTGTGGAAAGGAAAGAACACTTCGAAATTCTGCACAATATTAACAGTAATCATGAGGTGTTAGTGAATGTTGTGTGGTTTGATGCGTGCCAAGAAGGAATAGGTATTTTGGGATGAGGTTATTAGTAAGGAGGAGGTAACCGGTTTAGAAGTGAGAAAGTTGAAGAATGGTAAATCTGCAGGTATATATGAAATTAACATAAGGAAATGATCTAGAGCGGAGGCGAGATGGTGGTTGATTGGATTTGGAAGGTTGTTGTAATACAAGCGTTTATGGAGGTATAGTTCCAAGGGATTGGAGGAGAAGGAGAGCGGTAATAGTACCTTATATAAGGTTAAGGCGAAACAAAGTGGGAAATTGTAAAATTATAGGGAAATTAAGTTATTGAGTGTGTAGGGAAGGTATTATGCTGGTATTTTGGTTTTGTTGAAAGAGTGCCGTCGAGTGACCTCAAGGGGACTGGTGGCTGCGTGTGAAGAAAGCAGAAGTGCGTTTACGGCAGGATAGAGGATGTGTGGACTTCATAATCTTACATTGAAACAAATGATTGAGGCAAAATGAGGAGTAAGAGCAATAAATATACTATTGTAGATTTTATGAGATTACAACAGGCGTATGATAGATTAATAGGAAAGCTTTATGAGAAAAGGTATTAGTGGATATTAGTGGGTGGTGGTAGCTTCGAATGGAACTCAACAAGTATGTATGACCATAGTGAAAGCGTTTAAGACACTAAATCGGGTTAACTGGATGATGGTTTAGGGTTAAAAAGCGGATTGCAGGACAGGGTCTGTGTTATGTCCTCCTTGTCATTCAATGCTATATGATGGGGTTATGAAAGAATTCGGAGTGGATGTGGATTTTGTGTGTATTTAAGTTGGGTGTTATTGATGATGGTATTGTTGGAGGATGAGTTGGGAGAGAGGAGGTGCGGTGCCCTACCTATTATATGCGGATGATTGACTGGGTTCTGTGGCAATCTGAAGATGAGTTGGAGAGATTGGTAAGGAAATTCGGCAGAAGGGGTGGCGGTATGTAATAAGGAGTACCAGAGGAAGTTTAAAGTAGAACGTAGAATAAAGAGTTTGAGTGTTGATGTTTTGTTGCTGAGTGAGGAAAGTCCTCCAGTTGGCTGAAGTTATGTTAGATGATGAGCAGCTGGCGAGCAAGTGTGCTGTTTTTAATAATTTAGGTATGTGTTGATGAGAAGGAACGGATGAATGCAAGAGGTGCTAGTAGAAAGGTGTGTAATGGGAAGGTGCGCTGGTGGGGGTGTCTCCAATTATTTAAAAAATCGTTGTTGTAATTTTATCTTGGAAGTGCGCTAGAAGTCTTACATCAGGTATGTTCGGGGTAGTAAGCTCT
>JABUQX010071948.1:25000-33875 GCA_015478945.1 Trachelipus rathkii | reverse complement strand
CCTACCCCAGACTAGCATTTGGTGTTTTGTGCCTAAGTTATTAGTCATAGTGTATTTAATTCAAAATTTTGGTATTGAGAGTTTAGAGTAACAATGCAAAACATCTTGCCCGCCCCCTAACCATTCCAAATTATATTATTGAATTCTCCTAAAAAAAATTCAAGCTCAAACTTACGCCTAGGCCTATCATTTTCACCCTCAAAATTTGTTTTTTTTCTTTTTTGTGTGTGTAATTGTGTGGTCTTTCTAAACCCTTTCAAAAATGTGCAAATCAAAATAATTTGTCCTGGGTAGGCCATAATCTCATTATTCCTCAAAAAAATTCCAATTTTCAAATGTTAGGGCATTATAGCCTAGGATCACGTTTCAACTTAAATTTTTTTTTTTTATTTATTTTGGTTTAATAGACCTTTTCAAAAATTTCAAATCAAAAATAATTTGCCTGGGGGTGATAGGCTATCTTTCCATTATTCTCATCTTTTTCTTAAGGTTGTCTCATTTCTGTCCTGGGTCACCTCTAGCCAAATATTCAGCGAAAATCGTCTTGACCAGAGATACAAGTCCCCTATCTTGATAGAGTTAATAAAAAATCCTAAGCCCTAATATAGTTCAAGCCCATCTCATCCCTCAAGGCAACAAAAAGTAGAAACTATTCTATCTTGGTAAAAGGGAGAGTAGGGCTATAGATAATATAAGAATAGCATTGCAGTTTATGGTAAAGGATCTTGCTAGAGAAGTAGAGCAGTTGCTTTTTTAAAAGAATATTAAATTTTAAACAAAGGCACAGTATAATTAAATGATACAACGAAATGAAGTGACTCCGCTCATTCCTTGAGCTTTTCATAATAAGGAGTTGTTGTTTGTAGTTTAGGATTCAGTACCCAAATTGCATTCGATTAAATCAAATTAAGTGACATTTTAAAAATATAGTAGGATCAAAAATCAACCCCTCAAAAAAAATACTTGCTCTCAATCTAAAGTAATCTGTTCTTAGAGTATAGATTGCTGGTTTCCTTTGAGGGAATGAAAACTTGATGTCTTGCTAAAAACCTTCATTTCAAAATTTAAGAGCTCCTTATAAATTACAAAACAAATTTAAGGTGATCCATTAAACTTCAAGTTGCTTAAAAACATTAAATTTAATTAAAGGGAGTATTGCGTACTCCCTGAATTCAGATCTTTCTATAGTGATAATAATATAATTTAAGCTCTGAACTTTTCTAGAAAAAGAGTTTTTTTTAGATCGAAAATTTCTCACTTGATGGAAATTTTATTTTAAAAAGCATTAGATCTTTAAAACCATATTTGACTCCCAACACTATTAAATGTTGCGACTATGCGGTTACCTAAACATAATGATATCAGAACATTAATATAGAATCTGAGAAGTATATAACTCAAATATCTGTGAGGAGGGAGAGCTTTAACCTGGAGTAAGTAAGTACTAGCCACATAGTTTTATTCAAAATACAAGTAGTGAAAATCATTCAGACCCCACAATCCTGTAAAATATACAATGCTTAAGATCGTTGGCCATATATTAATGAATATACAAAAAATAATTGTTAATAAAACGTCAAACATAATTAAAGGTCAAAATTTTTATATTGTTTTAATTAGTGATAAATATATTCAAAATTAAAAAATGTAAAAATTACTTTATTAGAAGCACCTAATTTAAATTTAAAAATAATGAAAAATCAAAGGGAGACGAATGAGTTCTTAAAATCTAATAATATAGGCGCTGATTCCGAATTCTTGGTCTTTTGCCACAACAGAATTTCAAATTCATTACTAATGAAGTTTAGGGGAAAGGAAGCTTCTCAAAGTTATTTTGATTCTCATTTCTAAAATTACAAAGGTTATTTTCCAAAATCCAAAAAATGTAAGTTTTGTTCATCCCAAGGTCATGTGATGACCATTTGCATGTTTATCAAACCTATGATTTAAGAATTTTTAAAAATGTAATGAAATGAAGTCTATTGCAGTAAATTGATTCAAAGTAAACTATAAACATACTGCAAATCAGTTTCCTGGACTTGAGGAAGCAGCAACTTTCTTTTCAGTTGCCAGAGTATTGCAATAAAAAAGTTCACATGTACAGCTCTTTTGTAAGCAAAAGCGAAGAAAGTTCCACCCTCACCAGAAAGTTTTACTGTCTTAGCTTTAGCCAAAGCCACCAACAATCTATAATTTGTTACCATCAATATACATATAAGGATGGATAGAGTAAGGTTCAGCTTCAGCTTCGATGCTTAGTCGACTGTGGTTCGCAGAGGTCCTACCCTTTCTAAAAGAATGTTGGATAAACTCAATATATCTGTAGAATCATCTCAAAGCACCATCAATACGATTATAAAAAAACCGTAATTTAGGGTATAAACTACCGCAGTATTGGAAAAGAGGGAACTGTTCTTTGATGTTAATATGAACCAGGTCTTGTTTCACCCTTCCTCTTTTGCATAGCTGGGCATGCCGCAACTATTTTCAAAACTAGCTTGTTTCTCTGGAGAATTTTAATTTGAGAGAAAAAATCTTCTCAAATTGGCTGATTCTGGCTATAAAAGAGTCTAATAACTCATTTTATTGATTTGGATATGCCCTTAATAAGCATTGATTTAATTTAATAGAGTATTTCCCTCAACTTGAATTGACAAAATGTCTGAGTGAAAATATCTGCTGCATAAGTTAAGAGAATGGTTTCTTAATGGAGTCTTTTGAAATCTTACAAATAAGATGGAGAAACCAGAATGAGAGTTTCAAATCCACCATCAGTTGTTCAAAATCCAAAATCACATTCCATGTTCAAAATAAAAATCAAGGTGCAGGTTAACCATACTTTGGTTAATGCAGTTTTAAACCCTGTACATTCTTATTTTTTTAATCCCTTTAAGCCCATATCCTTAAAGTATTCAGAGGTATAAGAGCAAGACTTTAGGAAGAAACATTAGTTCAAATTTAGATCCTAGGAAAGATGTTATGAATTATAATAAATCATGAAAATGTTGAAAAAGATTTTAAAAAGCAAAGTGGTTATAGTGTGTAGAGTCAAAGATGGAAATATCCATATAGAATCTTCCCATGGATGAAGAAGTAAAAAATATAAACTCCCTTTTGCCATCAAACTATAAAAACATTGCTCTTGCAGTGCTTAATAGAATTCATAAAAAATTTAGAAAAATTAAAGATTTAAAGATTTTAGTTAAAGCCTAATTGATGATGATCATTTCAGCAACAATATTTAGCTGATGGGTATATTGAAGAGGTTCAAAGTTCGTCCTCTTGAGTATAAAATTATATTTGGGGTCCTCACAGACACTGTTATCAAACTTTTTAGATGAAACAAGTATCAACCCAAAAGTTCCCCGCCTGTTGCTGTTAAAACTTGTGTTTAATGCTAAGCTTACCCAAGTCACACTAGGACAAGCCTAGGACTGGAATCATAAGCTTATGTCCTCGCTTGTTAGTTCATTCTATTCCGGTTCAGGTTTATTTATTTTGGAACGTTATGGCCTCTAGAGCTGGCCTTCCTTCAGATTAAGTTAAAAACTACCGAAGACCGCAATCGCTTTTGCTCTTTTTGGAAAAGGAATGGCGAATTGAAAAGGCTTATCGATACTCAACCATTGTTTTTTGGTTTCACATCCTCACCTTTGCATCCTCAATTATTATCATTAAGGCATTCTAAATCGTTGTGGATTCTCGTCTTATCAGGGATGATGCATGTAACTCCGAATGTGTCAGGTTTAATTATTTTGTGGTTGAGAGATTAATTTAATTAATTAGTAGGCAATGATCTACAACATTTAAAAGAAAGGAACTTTTATCATGAATGCAACAAAAAGACATGGAGATGAGTGGCTTTTCCATCCTTTAGAAGAGCTTAGAAGGTAGGAGAAGGCCGAGAATCTTAAGAGTGATTAACAACAGCTATTATGGAAGGAGAGGAGGTAAATAGTTTCAACATCAGGAGATCAGAAATAGGGTCTTGGATATCTTTTATCCTCTTACCAGAGAAGTTTACTTAAAACTAGCCTACCAGTAACCAGAGAGAGGTCAGGATGGAAACGCGAATTAAGATGGTAGCCGCCTTTGTTCACAAGAGTTAATTCTTTAATTATCTTTTTAATGAAAACCATCAACGTTCGGTTATTATTAATTAGGAAATTATGGGAATTAGGTCTCAATTGGGATGGAAAAGGTCCCCTGCCAATGTTTTAGTTTCCTGGTCTTCTCTCTGTTCAGATTATAAATTTAAATTACATAATATTGAAATTTAAAGGGTGTGCCTTCTCACCTTCTCCCTCAAAATCTTTATTCGTATTTTGTGATGCTTTTTTTAATTCTTGTTATGGTTTTTTGTTATTATAGTTATATCATTCAAGTTTCTAATTTAATATTCTCAAGCCAAGGTGGCCCCTCTCGAAATCTAGTGCTTTGCCCTCTTTAGAGTTGTTATCTGTGTTCTTATTTTTTCCAAGTGTATCAAATCAATATTATCCAGAATTTTTCAAAATGTACAGTTCGAAAAAACATAAGGTCTTTTAGATGCTCAATGCCCTTCATGCTCCTGATTCTGGCAAGGAAAAAATAAAAAATATTTTTGTTTAACAATTAGGCTCAAAGAAAAAAATTTTATCACATTTTCAAAATTCAAGTTGAGGCAGAAGTACCAAAGTTATCCATTCTTTATGCTTACATTCAAATACTGCTGAAAAAACCTAGCAGAATCTGATTACCAGAGTGTTTTAGTTTACAAACTTCATATTTTTTCTTTCAAAATTGCCATTATGGCAAAAGGGTCCTTCTTGGATCTTCAAGATCAATCTTAGTGGCCCATTAGTAAACTTAAATGTTTGGCTGAGGCCCAATAAGAAAAGACTTTGCAAGTCACACAATCTGTGGATAGCTACTCAGCTTTATTTATACGTTATTACAATTTTTTAAAAGATTACTCAAGTGTGCAAAGATATTATAAAAGTAACTCCAAAACTATTCAAATTTCCATTAGCAGGGAACGAAGTAAAGGGTTGGGATGAAAGATTGTGATCAGAAAAGACCCAACCATTGGTTTGAAGAATAATTCGCAGCAATTGTTTTTCTAAGAGGAATCATATTATTTTCATCCAAATCCTAAAAAGGATGAAATTCCACTGTTGGTCAATCTAATTCTTTATTTCATAAGATGAAGATAAAAGGCCTAATCCGATCCCAAAGGGAGAAGACGGGAGAATGCCAGAACTTTATATAATTGCATGAGTTGATAAATCCAAATTCTTCTTGGCAAGGGATCATCATCCAACTAAATTAAATGAATAAGAGACTTTCATGTCGAGATGTCAACACTTGGGTGTTTAAACCACTATCAATTTCATCAGAGTCATGGGTTCTGGATATTTACCAAGGCCAGGCAGGCTGTAAAAAATGTTTTGTCAGAGCTACATGGTGGGAAAAAAATTTAAACAGTTATACCCCTTTAAATATCCAAAAATTGGACTAATCTTCCTCAATCAATAGATGTTAATTTTGTGCGTCCTTCATTGGCATAACTTGGCGTGGACTTCACAGGGGCATCTCCGTGAAAATTAATGATAAGGAATTTCAAAAAAATGTATCTATTAATTTAATTTTCACCTGCCTTAATATCAGAGCTATTCATGTGGATGTCCTTCCAGATATGTCCACTGAAATCCTTTTGACTTTTCCTTACCAACGTTTCACAAATATATATGGCTACCACAATTTTCTGTTGTACTCAGATAAATGCCAGGAATTTCAACAAGGTTTGGAAATATTACTGTTAGAACTTTGTCTTTCAAATACAAACTCAAATATGGTTCTCCCGAACAATATGGCGTTTATTTCCAATTAACATCAAAACGATACAAATAGTCCAGTCTCTATTCCCAGATTGCGGCTGGGATAATCATGTTTGGGAAAAGAATTTGATTACGAAAACAGATTTAAGGGAGTCCTCTAATAAAAACTATTGGTAAAGCAACCTGATAACTTTACTTTCCAACTGTTAAACAAGTAAATTCAAATAATCACCCAATGTTAATCAAGTCAGACCTTTAAGCCTATAGCAGTTCATCCAGATAAATGATTGATGAAGTTATTGCTCCAAATTCCTTTTTGAGGCCTTATGGATTCAAACCTCATTATTCAATGAAGTTTCACCCCAATATGAGAAAAAAAACTTCCTCCCTCACAAAAAGACTTAGCCATAACTCTAACTGCTCAAGGTAGAGTTTGGAACTTTCAGGGAATTATGTATGATCTTATCTATTAAATTTGCGCCAAACAAGTAGAAATCTCTATCATCTCAGGATGTGTGGACAACAGAAGAAATAAAAGGTGGAGATATAGTTAGCGATTTCACACACCTAACAAAACCTAGACCTTCCAGCTTTTGGGTAGAGTTGTGGAAAGTCATGTTTGGTGATTGACGATAGATGTCAGGAGTGTAGTTATTAAAAAAGGGAAAGATGACAAACCTGTCACTTATTCTATTTGTCATCTCTTTTAAACCCACTTGGAGTTATCTATTACCCACTCTGTCTCCAGTGGAGAAGAAACTGATGCTGAGGCCAAGCCAGTTGATCTCATCACAATTCAGATGGTCCAAAACCAATGAAATACAACAAGTTGAACTATCAATCAAATTCAAATTAAACAGATTATATTCAAAGTAATAGTGATACTGCTATAGAATGTACAAACCTTCAACTTCAGGTATTAAATTTCACCTCCCAACTTGACTTCTCAACAAGGAATCAATAATCTGCTCCTCAATTCGAGTCAAAGAAAGACCTCTTAGACAGGCTGCCGTCAAAGTGTCAAGAATTCCTTCGCAGGAATTAATCCATAATTTGTAAAAAAAATTTAATTCTTTAATTTGCAATGGTTTTCATGGCACTCTTCAGTGGGAGGAATATTAAAACTATTATTTAGCCACTTCCATATATATTATTCTTGTCTATTTTGCTCATCTTGTTAGTATTTTTATTTAGGGGATATAGTATTAATTTAGATCTATAGAAACTATAGCTATGTATTCAGATATATTAGTTTTAGTGGAATTTTATATTTCGTGTCCCCTTTCAATATTCATTTATACTAAATTTCACTAAAAAATAACAACTTGCGGAATCACTCTCTAATTTCAAAAGCCGCAGCCGGGTATTACTATTATACGATCGTTGTTTGTGTAATCAAAATATTAATAATCAAAATGAAAAGGGTCTTGTTTTCTGTATAGAGGAAATTTCTTCGATTACTTTTCAAATATTTTCACTATCAACCTAAATCTCTATTCTCTTATTACCTTCTCACCAATCAAATTTACCCTAAACCTAAGATTTTAAAGTGACATAGATTACTAAAAACCATTAAGGCAGAAGTCAATCTAATGAACTGATCAGAATCTTATTCAAAAGAGCAAAAAATTTTATGGTATTATAAAGCCTCTTGTAACCTAACATACCATTCGAAAATGTAACTATAATCAATTCTTTTAATTACCTTATACCACTGCAATATTAAGAAAGTTTTTTTTTTTTTTCTACCTTATTTAAAATAACAATAGATTAATTTAAATATTAATAAACTTCAATAAAAATGTTATAATTTTAGGACCATCTTGTGCCTGTTTGAGTGTACTTTTTAGCGGCAAAATTTGCCGCCAAAATTTAAACAAATATAATATGGCTTCGAATATAGCAAAGGTTTTATTTTCCATCAATCATAATCACAAATTTTTTAGTATTATCTATAGTAAACTTTTTTGGGGAAGGAAATGTCTAAATCTTTTGATAAAAATTGATTTTTAATTACGTTATATTGAAATCAATGAAGAATATTACGTTTGAGAACAGGGAGTTTCACTCACTGAAATTTAATATTGCTGGGATTGATTTATTATTCAAATGAGAGCGTCTATTTAGTTGTATTATTAACTTAAGCATTTTATCGAGGCTGTTACATGACATCTCCGTATGATTCATTTTTTCGACATTTTTTTATATATTTTTCGTTAATAGATTTTTTGTTCATGAGTGCGCAGTTTTTCTTTTTTGTTTTGTTTTTTTATAAGTACCGTAAAGTCCTTTAAGCTTGTTTAAAAATCCAAAAAATCCAAAAAATCCCCAACCCTGAATTAAGAATAGAACTTTTTAATAAGCTTTGTTAATAAAACTATAACAACTTTCATTCGAATATAGCTACAATTAGCTTTACAAGGTAAATAATTTTAATTTTTAAATACTGATCTTATAAAAATACTTAGGGAAAATAATTCTGACATATTTTTTATTTTTATTTATTTATTTATTATTTATATATCTTTTTATATTTATATATATTTTTTATTTATAAAAAATATTTTTTATTTGTCATTGATATTGACAAGGTAAGATTTCAATGGCTAATCCATGATGTACATCCAGTACATGTAAAGTCTTTTCAAAGAGACTGAATTTTCTGGTAAACTGTAAGAACTCTTATATACTTCCATATATTTCTTCTGTTTTGTTCATTCATTTGATATTTAGTTTTAAGTTGTAACACAAATGTTTTAGTGAAATTTCTTTCCTTTACTATGTTGGCCATAATTGTCCAAAATTTACTAGTAATAATTTGCACTCTATCACTTTCAAATTTGAGTTCAACCTGTTCATGTGTTCATTTCAAAATCAAAAGTTAAGTTTAAATCAAAATGTTAATATGGGTAAGGAGGTAAATTTCCTTTCATTACCATATAAATCTTTCTCTATTCTCTTTACCTTCTACTATCAATTTACCTACTAATTTAAGCAAGTACTATAAACTACAGGCAGAGTTACTTACGAGAATATAACAAAGAGCAAAAAATCTC
>JABUQX010071948.1:17500-22500 GCA_015478945.1 Trachelipus rathkii | reverse complement strand
GACTAAAAATGTATATTTTCTATCAAACCGTCAGAAATATTTTTGGCAAGTACAATTTCCCATTTTTGTTTTCTTTTTTACGACTGTAATTGGAATTCTTCTACTTTATCGATACTAATATTTTGTTTTAATAAACTGGGAAAAAAGAAATTAACAAATTAACTTCTCTCAACATGAATAAAACAACGAAACATTAAATAAAACCATAACAATCTACTTTTTTAGTCTGATTGTTACTATCATTGGACAACCATGACAACACTAACACTTGCCACACTCAAGTTTCTTTTTTTTTTTTTCATTATATATTTTTTATTTATTGTGATGGAAAATATTGTGTTGACACCAAATTTTTACAGGCCTATATTGATTAGTTGGTATTTCCAAACAACCATAAATTTTGGCCTTTGTTTACCCCCAAAAAGCTTTTTTTCCCTCTGTTTTTTTGCCAGTTCTGCCTGTTTCCTGAAAACGGAAGTCAGCGTAGTCCTTTTGTATATTAAAGGCGCTCTTTCTCCTGAAAAAAATATACAATATAGAAATTATAATATTTAGGAAACTAATTGACCAACTCCTAATGTTTTTTTTTTTTGTTGTGTTATGATAGTATGTTTGTGTGATGTGTGTGTGTGTGTGTCTGTGGTTGTGTGTGAGAGGAGAGAGAGAGAGAGAGAGAGAGGAAAGGAGAGGAGAGGAGAAGAGAGAGGAGAGGGAAGTGGGAAGGGGACGACCGAGGAGGAGAGAGAGAGAGAGAGACGAGGAGAGGAGAGTACGAGTTGGGAGAGAGAGAGGAGGTGGTTTGTTCAGACCTTATCTGTTGAATATTTTAGTTTATTTATTTATAGCTAAATAAGATTACCAATAAATAAAACTTTTTTTTGAATTTTCAGAAAGGAGGTCCCATAAAAACTATTTATAACCCCCTCCCATAATGTCTGCTAGAATGACCTTTGAACCTTTGTTATGAATCAGAGAGGTCATTTTAAATAATGAAACGAATGCAGTATAAATACTGGAGTGTGGTCAAAAACAATCAAGAGCTTATGCTTGCTATAATAAAATTGTAGTAAATTTTAATTCTGTTTAATTTTAAGTGTTTTAAATTATTTCTAATAATGAAATAAATACTTATGTCGCCCAAAATTTATCTAGCTGAAGTTTCGTAAATCATATTGCTATTTAGAGGAATTATTGGAGGCTTCAGTTCCGTTTCTAGTGTGGCATTCGAAAATACATATTGCCATTCACCTTCACCAAAAACCAGTCGTCTTCTTTAAATAAAACATTCCTGTATCTGTTAGGTCGTGTGAGAATCCCTTTTTCTGATATATTAATAATAGATAATATATAGTATATATTATATATATATATATATATATATAAATATATATATATTATTATATAAATATAATATTATATATAATATATATTATAATATATTCAAAACGTTTAGGAGGATATAATCTTTTTTCATTTAAGTATATATATATATATATATAATTAAAATATATATATATGATATAATATAATATATATATATATAATATTATTTAATATATAATATATAATATATATTATATATATATATAATATATATATAATATATATATAATATATATATATATTAAAGGGTGGATATTATTTTTATAGGGGAAATTTTTTTTTCTTGTATCTTTTAGGGGATCTCCCCTAAAAAGTTGCCAAATGTTTTATGATAGGTCAACTGTGACAAACTTTGAACTAAAAAAACACGTTAAGGCCGATGCCTTAATTGAGGTGGAAAAGTTTTTGTTTGCGTGCTAATTTTTTGGCAAATAAAAAAATCGGCAGTTTTTCCTTCATTATAAATGAACAACCGATTTCATCCTAGGAAACCTATTTTTTTTTTTCTCATAGGAAATGTTGTTCTTTTGAAAGTTTTTCACTCTCACCTTCGTCTTCTTACAGCATCAACGACGGATAAGACAAGCATTTTTTAATTGGCCACGATGTCTGCGTCAAAATCATTGGCAGATTAAGTTGCATCTATTGTCAAATTTTACGCAGTTTATTTGATAATATGCGCCAAGTGAAATTCAAAACAAAAGGAAGGGTGAGCAAGACTTTACCAATACAATGATCTGAGGTTTGGGTGCTAAAGAGAGAAAAATAAAACTGAGGACCACTTTAAAGATTGTTGAGGAAAAGACCTGAAAAACTGGAATTAAAAAAAACTGGAAAAAAAAAAGAAAAAAAAAAAAACAGATAAAAAAAACTGGAAAAAAAAAAAAAAAACGCTTTCCCGATCTGCAAAGCACAGCTTCAAAATCCAAAACAGTAGAAGCTTATCAAGTCAACCTCTTTGATTGACCTATTGCCGTTGCTTCATCAGGATGCACTGAAAAACACTAACTCTAAAGAAGACAAAGCAGCAGTTTGTTGTTACGCCAGAGAGGAAAAGGCCCCGTCCTGGCGCCATGGGAGGCGTGGTTGACATGAAATTCGTAACAAAGCAGAGCAACGAAGAGAAAAAAGACGAGCAGCTGATAGGATGCTAAGATGGGAAAATCAAAGAGAAAATTGAGGGTAAGTTTCAGGAGTTTTTACCCCCTCAATTTTTCTTATCTTTCATGTTATTAGTACTAGTTGGACTAGTTGGACATTAATTAAAACTTTATATATCACAATTTTTTATTTTCTATTATTATGTTTTCTGTCTAGCTAATTTTAACATCATTTTTCTTTTTGTAATTGGTTTATTTATTTATTGTTTAGATTTTTTAGGAAGATTTGAGGGGTTGAAGATGTTCGTTTAGGAACTGGAATTCTCCACACTAAGCAGCAACATCAGAGGAAGGGAGCCGACCAAGAAGACTGGAAATGAGATAAATTGTCCAAGACTCAGAGGAAGTATTGCCAAAAATAAATAAGAGGAAGTACTCTCGAGGAAGTGAAGAGACTATTACAGAAAAATTTTCTTTATTGTTAGATAGGTATAGTATTTCTGATAGAGGCGCAGTTCGAATATCAGTTACTGCAGAGGGATTAAGGTCATGACCCTTTGAATTTAATTGCAAGAAGAAGTGTAATACGACTCCACATACAGCAATTCTAAAAACGAAGGACTGAGCTTATCAGAAATAGATTCAAAAAATCCGATTTAGAGGGAGTTGCTGTGCACTGGGATGGGAAATTGCTGCCAGATATTTTGAATAAAGAAAATGTAGAGAGGGTAGCGATTTTCATTAGTTGTGGGAATGATAGGAGTTCCTCAGCTTAAAAATAGTATGGGAATTACTCAGGCAAAACTGTATTTTCAGCAGTTTAACAGTGGGAGGCAGCTGGGAAAATAAAGGCAATGTGGTTTGGTACCACTGCAGTAAACACTGGTCACTTCTGTATTTAGCATGTCGCCACCATATTTTAAAAGTTATTCTAAAAGCAGTTTTTGATTGTAAAATGGACAAAGCCACTAGTCATCAGTCCGATATTTTTAAAAAATTTCAGACTGGGTGATGTAAGCTAGACAAGACAAAACACAAAACTGGTATTAAAGATGAAAATATAGGATATAAAATGCGTAATTTGGATCAAATTTCAAGCTTTCTTATCAATCAATTTTCTCTTCAGGTATCAAATTTCATAAACAAATTTAGAGAAGAAAGGTATTGAAGACATTTGTTTATTTATAATCAATATTTATGTAAAAGCGTGGTTGAACGCCCCCAAACCCACTTTGGCCCTTAACTAAGACCTACAATTATTAAAATCGTTTGTTAACTACAGGAAAATTGATTAAGAGGTTGCAGACAAGGCACTGTCTAAAATGATAAACCATCTATGGTATCTTAACTCGGAGCAAGTTGCATTTCATTTTTCAAGATGATACTTTGGAAAAAAATGTAAAAAAAAAAAGGGAAAGAGAAAAAGGGAAAAAAAACATCATAGCTCTAAAATAACGAGCCAAAGAATAAAATTATGCTGATTTGTGATTTGTATGGATTATAGGAATGTTAAAAAGGCAACACAGTCTGAAAACAAGTGGAATATTTATGTTGGACATAGAAGTTTGATTTTTGTGTTTTTTTTTTTTTTTTTTCTCCTCAAAATCTACTAATAATTTTTTTAAGGAGGATTTAAACTTTAAGATGGAGTTATAATCCTGAATATGTATGTTGTGAAAAAATCAAATTATAAAAAACTAAGAAAAATAGTAAACGGTGTTGTAAGGTTGTCAAAAATGGACACAGCCTGAAGGAGGGGTAAAATTAATTACCAGGACTTCAATCCTGTTCTATCGAATAGACGAAGAATTTCCCTGTTACAAATTGGATCTGAATTGTAGGAAGATTTTTTTCTGACCCTCAAACCCCACCCTTTTTCAAGGCCATTACCACCTTTAATCCGATAATTTGTAAATAATAACCAACATTTTATGAATTTCTTCCTTTATTATTAATGCTTCCTTTTTATATAATTAACTTGAAAAAATAAAATGCATTTGAACATTATTTGTTTCATTCATATTATACGTTCTTTGCTCTTCTTTTTCCCTTTAATTTCCTTCATTTTCAATTGGATTTTACTACAATTTTTACTTTGGAAAACTCTTTTAACCTAAACCCTTTTCAATATATAAAATGAAAATAAAAAAAACCAAAATCTGGGAGGAAAGCCAGAGATGTAAATTGAGTTATGCAATTGGTTTTTTGCATCTGCTTTAAAGTGTACTTTGGAGAAGAAGTCGCGGATCATGTCCGAGTATTAAGAAAATGCCAATATCTTTCAAACCTATGACGTTTTAACTTCAAGACAGCAATAATTTCCTTATGAAATGAAACAAAATCGTTTCTAAGACGAATGGTTTCATTTACATGAAGGAAAAAAACTGCGAATTTTTCTTCAAAAAAATCGCAGTTTTTCCTACAACTTTGACCTCAATGGGGCACGGGGTTAATGTTATCCAATTGAGCTGAAATTTATGCCATCTCATTTTTTTAGCCATTGCTGTCGCAGTGGCT
>JABUQX010071948.1:0-15000 GCA_015478945.1 Trachelipus rathkii | reverse complement strand
GGCTTGAAGGGTTTTTTCCTTAGTTGAAATCGTTCCATAAGATAAAGAGAGAGAGGGATTTCACATATTTTCGCAAGATTCTCCATTTGTTAAGCTGAAGAAAAAGAGAATTTAAAAGATGGTTTAGAAAGTTGCAGCCTATTCAAAACATTAATTTTTCCTTTTTGGACAATCATTTAGGTCTTGTGATTTCGAAAAAAGAATATAAAAAATTTATTAAATTATTATCTCATTAATAATTTCATAAAATAATTAAATGTATTGAAGAAAGGCTTGCTGAATTAATGGCAAACACTCATACACCTTGGTAATTTATTTAATGCACAAAGCATGTTAAAACAAACATTATGTTAAGCTGTCATATATATGATTTTCATTCACCCCATTGACTGAGTTACTCGAGATACCGCACAGCGCATATGATGTTGTTTTAGGTGCTGCTTTAGGAGTTTGAAAGCTAATTGCTATTAGATGAACGTAACTAGGTAAGTTTGTGCTATGATTGGTTGTGATTGAAATGGAGTATATGTTGGTCAATATAATTTCTTTTACTCACCTGACTCGGGATAAGAAATTTGTTTTTGATTTTATGTAAAATGTAAAAAAATCTAAGGAATACATCCAAGGGGTCGAGAGCAAATTCCACTCCCTATAAAAGGAAAAATAATAAAAGAAAGGAGAAGACTGCTTCTGTTTTATTAATTATTTAATTTTTCCGATAAGATCTTCTCCTATCCTAATTTACTTTTGAAAATTTTCCATGGAGGAACAAAATTAGGGGAAAAAAGGAAAACTTTCCTAATAACTTTGAATAAAGGCTTCGCTATTATAATAATTTACTTTTTAACCATTAATTTTAATCTAAAAACACTTTGTTGAAAGTAAGATTTACAGCAATAAACGCAATACAAAATTTAGTTTTTTTTTTTTTTTTCTTAAAAAATATATATTTTATGACAAAAACTTTCATTTAGAATTATGATTTCTCTTTTTAAATAAGAAGATATATTATGGGTAAAATAGGAAAATAGGAATAAAAAAATTGAGGGAGAGAGAGAGAAGATGACAAGGAAGGAGAGGTGAGGGAAGAGAGAGAGAGAGAGAGAGGAGAGAGAGAGAGGAGAAGAAGAGGAGACGGAGGAGGGTGGGACGGAGAGAGAGGGGGGAGAGAGATGGAGAGAGGAGGGAGAAGGAGAAGGAGGAAGAGAGAGAGAGAGAGAGGAGGGAGAGAGAGAGGAGGGAGAGAGGGAGAGAGCGAAGAAAGAGGGAGGAGAGGGAGATGAGAGGAAAGAGAAGAGAAGAGAGAGAGAGAGAGAGAGAGAGAGAGAGAGAGAGATTTGACCAATTTTTTTTTTTACATTTTTTAACGTAGTTTTTGAGAGAGAGAGAGAGAGAGAGAGAGAGAGAGAGAGAGAGAGAGAGAGAGAGAGAGAGAGAGAGAGAGAGAGAGAGAGAGAGAGAGAGAGAGAGAGAGAGAGAGAGAGAGAGAGAGAGAGAGAGATTGACTTACGTGAATCTATCGTCTTTAGCTAAGCAAAGAATAACCGTAGCTCCTCCAAAAGAATGTCCAGAAATGATTGCCTTTTTAGTATCTATTTTGGCTTGAAACGAATCAAGTTTGAAATCTGACGACAAATCGTTGGACTCCAATTTCCCGTGGTTAAGCTGCTCCAAAATATCCAAAGCTTTGCTACATTCTTTGGCTCTGTATTTTACCTATGAATAATTAAAAATTAAAATAATATTTACTCGAGTATCCAGTGGTGTACGCAAGAGGAGACTGAGGGGGTTACAGCCCCCCTTTCCTGAAATTTTGAGAAAATTAAAATTTTTATCATAATTTTCAAATGAAAGCAAAATCAATACTCTGAAAAATTCAGCCACCTCTCTACGCTTCGAAACAAATTTTGAGTACACCAGTGTCAGAAGCTTAATTAAAATTGTTAATTCATATTAGATATGGTGAGCTGCCAAAATTTTAATAAACGGTTTTCTGCTTTGTCATAAAAGTTAACTGCCGGTTCGATTTTTGAACTGAAAGCAAACGATTTTAACCGGGCTGCGAGCTGTCTCCTGCTTCACACTGATATTTATATTAATTATTTATAGATATATATATAATCTATGCCTTTATTTTAATTCTTATTTTAAAACATTATAAATAAATTTATATATAAATTGTACCATTGTAAAGGAATAGTATCCATTTAAATGGTTTTACAAAATGACCCCCCCCCCCGGAAAAAATAATGCAATTAATTTTCTACACATAAAATCATAAAAATTATTCATAATCATCAATAAGGAAAAAATGGCTAAAAATATAAAGTAAAAAAATATATTTACTAAAAAAAAAAAAGTACAAAATATTTAAATCTAATTTAAAAAAAAAAAAAAAAATTGGCAAATATTTGTTTCAAAAAGGGAAAAAAATTAAATTTTGTAATTTTTGGTAGTCCAAAATTTCATATTGGTAATTTTAAGAAAATACCAAAAAAATATAATAAAAAAAATCTAAATTACAAATTTCGAGTTGTTTTCTTTTGGTGATATTTTTGTTTTCAACAAAACCATTTCGTTTTCCCACTTTCATTCAAACGAATGTTGCCTTGCCTGATCGTCCTACTGTATATGAAAAATAGAGATACCTTAATAGGTTAAATTATGTATTAAATTTAAAATAGATTCATGATATTATAATAAATAGATACATTAATAGATAAATAGTATTAAAAAAATAGGATTCATGTATTAAAAAAATAATTTTGCATTAATAGGTAAATATGTATAAAAAATAGATTCATGTATTAAAAAAACAGATACATTAAACTGTAAATATAGTTTAAAAAATAGATCATGCTATTAAAAAAACTAGATACATTAAACGTAAATATATTAAATATATATTGAATATCTTATTTATATTTGGTAACACTCTGCCATCATATTTCTTTACTTCCTTCCAACGAATTAGTCCGGTAAAAACAATAAAATAAAAAAAAAAAGTTTAATATATAATTTTCTTGACTGACGAATTCTCAATTTCAGTAGAGATTAAGACAGTCAGAGTCTGATAACCCAAAATAGGACACTTGATAAAAAAAAAAAAAAAACTTTGGTGTAATAGGTAAAAAAACCGATGTTCAATGGCAGCAACAATGAATCCATGAGAAGCTATGTCGTTACAAACACTGCTGTACACGCTTCGATTCGCCGCCAATCCATGTGAAAATATGACGAGAGGAAATGAGCCATCCGCTACTGGCGCTTCCCAAATTGCTGGTATCTTTGCTTTCTCTATAATAATAATAATAAATCATTTTCATTTTTTTACGCTAATAATAGAACAATGAAGAAAACAAAGACAAGTGTAGAAATGTAAATAAAAAAATAAGATATAAATTAAAAACAGCCGCAACATGCATATAATATAACACTTAAAAACTGTAATAGTAATATATTTTATATATACTTATAATAGTAGTTATATATATTAATAGGTATCACTATATATATATATATAAACTATATACATATATAAATATATACTATAATTAATTTATTATATATAATATATATACTATATAATATAAATATATATACTTATCACTATATTACATACTAAGTATTACTATATGACTATACTACGATTATATAGTACTAATACAACTATATAATATTACCATATATATATAATTTAATATACACATATATAATATATATTATTAAATTTAACTTAATATTTATTTTATTTAATAAAAACTTAAATTTATATAATATATATATAAATATAATATATACTATAATATAATAACTATATATCATAATATATATAATATTTATATTTAATATATATTATATATATATATTATATATTTATAAAATTAATATATATTATAATTATATATATAGTATATATATATATATATACTAATATAGTACTATTATATAATATATAACATATATGATATATATTTAAATTACTATAACATAATATATAATTACTATATAGTCAAATATATAAACTGCCTACATATAAAAACTTTATTAAGAGATATACTACTATACTATCATTATATACTCATATATGTTATACTAGTACTATTAGCTTTATATATAATGTAATGAAGGACTTACCCCGAATCCACTCTTGATGTCTCCTACGATGAGTGAGGCATTGGAAGGAAGTTCAAAAGCAAAAGGATTTGCTTGTCTCTTTACAATTCTGGGCTTGCATGACAAGCGTTTACACACACGATGGCACTCATACGTGCCACATGCAAAGATAGTAAACACGCACAATTGAAATATTATTTTTACTATTTAATCCATACATATGGAGTATGATGCACATAAATTTATGTTAGTTACCTTTATAAATTATGACATGAGAAAGACGTGCATACAGATCTATACATTTGATCATACAAATGAATGATTTTTACATTTAAATGGAAAATGTCTATATATTCAAGTGAAAGTAATCTATAATAAAAATTGTCTATCCCTTATAAGACTTTCACATTGACTACTTTCTCATTATCATTTATTTTCTCGTTATACATAAAGCACACTATTCAAATTCCATCCGGTCGTCAAACCAATCATTTACCAATATCATCTTCTTCACTCATCACCATACATTAAGTTTTATGCTTTTTCCGCTCATTCCAATCATACAATTAATTTGTTATTAAAAATTATTTCATCTAACTATATATTTATATATCTTTTTTGGAAATTCTTAGAAGATATTCTAAACTTAATAATATACTGATATATATATAGTTATATAATATATATATATATAATATATATACTTATACTATATATATATCCTTATCTACAACTTATTTTGATTATATTATACTACTATTACTATAATATTGATATTATATATATACTATTCATTATATATATAATTATAATATATATATCTATATTATATATATCATATATATATATATAATAGTTATATATATATAGATATATATATATAAATATTATATATATATATTATATATATATGATATATATATAATTATATATAATAACTATATATATATATACATTATATGCGTAATATACTATATACTATATAACATATCTTTTATTAATATATACTATAATATATGTTAATATATACTATATATATATTATATATATACTTTATTATATATATTATATACTATCCTATTATATATTAAGTTTATAAATAATAGTATAATTATATATATATATATTATATACAGATATAAAATTATATATATATATATATAAGATAATATATTACAAATATATTAGCATATAATATATTATAATACTATACTATACATATATATCAGGTATACTAGATATTATATAAGCCTATATGATAATAACAGATAGACATAAAAACTTAAGCAGTTTTACATTTCATGGAAATCACACATTACCACCAACTTCGTTATCATATATATATAAAATTTAAGTATTATTACTATATACATATATATATATACAATAATACTTGAAATATATATATGTTATAATATTATATATATAGTATATATATTATTATTATATGATATCAAAGCAATTTGGATCTATAATACATAACTATACTGATAATAAGTATATTATTATATATATATATATATAATACATATATATCTAAATATATATATATATATATATTTATACTAGTTTTATTATATACTACTATTATATATTACTATATATATATATTAATATATTATAAATATATACGTAATAATATGTATAACTATAATAATATAACTATATATATATATATTTCAATTTTATACAAAATATATACAAATCTAATATATTTAAAATGGTATGTTAAAATTATAGGTAGGGTTCGGTACTATATATATAAATATACTATATAGCTATTACTAATACGTGTATCTATTAACTAACTAAGTAACTAACTAACTATATAGGTATATATATATATTACTATATATATATATAGCTATATCTACTATAACTATATTATTATAATAGTATATTATCGTGAGTAATAATATATATAATAATATATATATATATAATATTATATATATATACTATATACTATTATATATTATATATTAAGAAATATATATATAACCTATATATTGATATATATATATATATTATTATTACTAATATATATGTTATACAGTACATTTTGTTTTAAAATATTGAACAGTTCAAAATTTAGATTTTCAAGCTAATATATACAGAAATTGGTTATATATTATAATATATAGAATTATATATATAGTAATATAAAATATTATATATATATATATAATATATTACTAAATAGTATATATATACTATATATATATTATATATATATATAATACTTACGTATATATAAAATAGGCTATATTTTATATATATATACTAATTTACTCATATATATTTAATAATTTTTATAATATATATATATATATAGTATTATATTATATTATATACGATAGTAATATATAGTATATACTAATATATATATTAGCGTACCCAAGAAGAGGAGAGAAGTTTCATTTGTTTTAATTTTCTTTTGTAACAAAACAATAAGAACAGAAAGGAACTTGAGGATAATTAACTGATACCATAGATGAAAGACGACGGCACCAAGCTTATAGTGCAATATGACCTGTAAGAAGAAGCGAATACCTCGAGCTGATTTCTTTATAAGAGGAATTCGAAGGTTGTACATTTAATGCCGTCGCGTTGGAGTAAGTACATCTTGAAATCTAAAGTTGCTGAAGCGATTAGATCATAGCCAGATCGCGCTCAGACTCTGGAGGTTCGAGACGTTATATACAATTTATATCCTCTAATGTAAGGAGTTGGATCCATTCGTTCATCAAAAATCTTCGTTACGCCTACTTTCGAGGTGAGTGACCCTGCATCCCCCCGGATGGGGTGTGGCCCCTAAAGTTGGTTTTGGCTATGCAGGCGAAAAAAAAGTTATAAAGAAATATATATAATATAATATATGTACTATATAGTATATTATATATATATATTATTACATCATTACTAAATAACTAACTATATATATTATTATATATAGTAATATTATATAGTTATTAATATATAATTATATTATTATATACTATATATACTATATATTACCTATATATCTATATACTTGATATGTTATACTTATATACTGTATACTTATTAGATATTATATACTATATTATATATATAATATATATTATATATTTAATATATATATATATATACTATAGGTATATATATATAATATTATAATATATTATAGTATAATATATCCCAATTACTGTATAAGTACTATATATATATACTATATATATATAAACTTATACTTTTTTATATATACTATTATTTATATACTATATGATAATATAATATATATATAGTATTATTATATATACTCGTATATATATTATATATACTTATAATATATATATATTATATTATATTATCTTTACTATATACTACTATAATATATATACTAGTTATATATATATATATATATATATCTATATATATACTTATACTATATTATATACAATCTATAATGATTACGTAATATATATAGTATATATATAGTAAATAAATATATGTATAATTATCATCATATATACAGTATATATATTACTATAAGTATGTATATATTATATATAGTATTTAGTATATATCTTAATATATATATACTACTATATAATATATCTATATAATAGTGTTATAATACAGTAATATCTATATTAATTAATTATATATATATACATATTAAATATTAATACTTAATTATATTATATTTTTATAAATAATTAATTTTTAAGTAATATTATATATAATATATATATATATATATATTACAATTATATATTTGTATTTATTATATACATTACTATATCTATATATATATTAGATATATATATATATATATATATTTATATAAGTATCACATATATATAGTATATTATATAGTTATTATATATAATTTTATATATATATATATATATAATATATAAGATATTTATTATTATATATATATATAATATATACTAATAGATATACTATTTTATGTATTTACATTATACTATAATTATATATACCGTATAATATATATTTATTTATATACTATATCATATATATATATTGTTAATAGTATATAGCCAGGATAATAATAATATTATATACTATACTTATACTATAGTTAAATTTACATTAATATAATTATATGACATATATACTATATAACTAACTATATATTATAGTTATATATTATATATTATAAATTAATAATAACTATTATACTACTATTACACACATACTCTTACCTATATATCAGTACTTATATATATATATATAGTATAATATTAGTATACTACTACATACCGTATATATAACGTATTACTCTACACCCCCAGCTGGTCATTAGCGTGTATTCAAAAGATGAATTTTAGCTTGTGTGAGCACCAAAATGAACTATAGAGAACATTAATAATAAAGTCTAAATAATGTAATCGACAGAGTCGTGGCTCGTAGTCAGAGAAGTCCGCGTAGTACGGAAGTCGGATCGGAATTAATAGCTAGGAACCATTGTCGGAAGGGCCGTGACGGAGTTTTTAAATAGAAACATATAGTAAAGGACTTGAGAGTTGTATTTTATATGTTATCAAGCGATGATGAAACCCGAATTCCGATCGTTTTCAAACCCTAAATCTGGTGATTGAAACCCAGAAACTATCCTTGGATTTCATTGGAAGAATGAGCAACGCACTGAGTGTTTAAGAATGAACTGAGAGAAGGACGAGGATTCAGAGGAATCAGCATAGTAAGGCCGTGTAGATTAGGTCGAGTACCGAACACCCAAAATAGACTTTCACCAATGAAACTTTTGGTGAAAAATTCGTAGAATAAAAAATACAAAAAGTTGTAAAATACATTGACTCCTATTAGCTTTTTATTACAACGAGCTCTTCTCTCTCTCTCTCTCTCTCTCTCTCTCTCTCTCTCCTCCCTCTCTCTCTCTCTCTCCCTGCTCTCTCTTCTCTCTCTCTCTCTCCTCTCTCTCTCTCTCTCTCTCTCTCTCTCTCTCTCTCTCTTCTCTCTCTCTCTTCATACCAAACTTAACCTAGCCAACTTTAACATAGACTCTTTTCCATATCACTTCAGAACTAACAACACTGTACGTTATATTAATGTTCACAAGACTGTTTCTATTCTGTGTGGGTAATGTCATTTTTATAGTACATGATATTATTCTCCATCTTCACTTACACATGTAACAATCTTTATTTGAGAATTCTTTTTCCATATATTTAATATTCAAATTTCGCTTCCTTTTTGTAATCATAAACTATTATATTTCCTTTTTTAATCTGAAATATTTATATTTTAATTTCCTTTCACATATTTAAAATTTTATCTCGCTTACTCTTTGTAAGCGTTAACTCTTATATTGTCTTTTATAAGCTGAAACATTTATATTTTCACATATTTATTATTCACATTTCAATTTCTTTTCGTAAGCGTTAACTTGAATATTTTACTATATTTCCATTTAAACTGAAATATTTATATTTAATATTTTACCTATATCTTGTATTTTTTTCTTTTTTTTTTTTGTGAGCTTTAACTTTATTATTTAAATATATTTTATTTTAAACTGTGACCTTAATAAATTTATATCCCGTTTTGCAAACGTTGTGGGTTAACATTTATATTATAATATATTTTCTTTAAGCCATAATAGCTATATTTAATATATTTTATTTTCAAATTGTAACTTCAATATTTTTCTTTTTAACATTAACTAAAACTTTTTTAAAGTTTTAAATTTTTCATTATAATTAAAAAAAATTATTAAAAAATTATGTTTCGGCATTATAAAAAGTTTTTATAGAAAAATTTAGATTTTTACTGAATTTTAAAAATTTAATTCAAAATTTATGATTTATTGACCCTTCTTTAGCAGTAAAGCAGTAATGCACGCAAAATCGCAACTCTCAAACACCAAAGTGATAAAGTTATTTATTTCTTTGCCTCATATTTGGTCTTCATTTTGGTATTACATACTCACATGTACAAATATAACAAAAAAAATGTTTTTTAGTATAAAAATATCATAGTAAAGTGGAAAAAGTTTATTAAAAATTTGTGTTTACTAACCTTAAAGCTGTAATGCAAACCCCCATCATCACCCCATCCCACCCCGATATGTAATCAAGTAATCTATTGCTTTGTCATATTTTGTCCTTCATTTTTATATTATAAACTCACATGTTGTTTAAACATAACTTTCACCTATCTTTTTCTTTCTATCTCTCAATCTTTCTTTCTGCTCTAGCTCAGATCATTTTTCCTTACCCAACATATGCAATGTTTAAAGTACCCCACATTTATATATTACGTATGCATATAACTGATTATATTCTAATGTAAACATGATTATCATACATTGAATCAGATTTTCTATGAGCTATGTGTTAACTTTTATGTTTCTATGTGTTTTGTTTAAGCTATAACCTTTATTTTTAAATTTTTTTACACACATTTAATCTTAAGATCTTGTTTTCCTTTTGTAAATGTTAACTTTTATATTTTTGCATGTTTTCTACAAACTGTAACATTTATATTTAGCATATTTTCTTTTCAATTCTAACTTTAATAATTTTAATATTTTTCTATCAATATTAACTTAAAAATTTTTTTAAAGTTTTAATTATTTTATTAAAATATTATAACCTTTATTAAACTGTTAACATCAACAAAAATGTTAAAGTTTCAAATTTTTATTAAAAATCAAAAAAATTTATTAGAAATTTGTTTCATTATTAAAAATTTTAAAAATTTAAAATAATTTTTATAAATTTTTTAAAAAATATTAAAAATTTGTGTTTCATAGAGAATAGAGCAGCAAAGAATTAACGTAAACCTCCCAACCCACCCTTTCTCACCTATCTGTAATTTACTGTTTCATGTCATTTTTGGACTTCGTTTTTATTATAAATTCACCTCTTGTTAAAGCACAACATAACGAAGTTCTTTTTACGTGGAAACCTGAAAAAAATGTTAATTTTATTACATAATTTACATAAAAATTTAGCATGAAATATACACTTAAACATTTAATCATTTTTTTTTCGCTTTATATTTTCACTATAATATCTAACTAAACCTAACAAAAATTATCATGATCTAACCAATATAGTATACTGAACTTAGAATAAATGCTGACATAACAAAATCTTAACATATCAGTATCTGCTAGCATATCAATATCTAGCCATATTCTGCATAACCTAGCCTACCTAACCTCCTAAACTATGAATAAATGCTAACATTAACAACGTTCCCTACCTATAAATGGTAAATAAATTAACGTTGCAAAACAAAACTTGACCGAACCCTTCTTTTCCTATCATATCTACAACATATTAATGTCAATATAACATTAACATAGTAAAATCTAACAAAAGTTTTATTATCCTTTTTATTGCTATTACTATCGTTTATTAATTTATTTATTTATCTTTCATTAATGGCTTTTATTTTATCGTTCATTTTATTTCACATTTTTTGTATTTATATTTTTTAATTTTATTTTTATTTTTTTTCCTAATTATTACTTTGCTTTGATTATTTTTGTCTTTGTCATGTTTATTTTGCTTTATGATTTTCATCCTCCGTCATTTTATTTATATTTATATTTATATTTATATTTATATTTATATTTATATTTATATTTATATTTATATTTATATTTATATTTATTTTTATATTTATATTTATATTTATATTTATATTTATATTTATATTTATATTTATTATTATCTATATTTATATTTATATTTATTTTTTATTTTTTATTTTATATATATTTTGTTTATTTATATGTTTATTTATAATTTATTTTTATTTAAATGAACTTAATTCCATTTCCCATCATTATGATTGTGCATATGTGTTATTTCAGTATCCTGAAGATAAGTCTTGTTAGGCTCGAAACGTCGATGTTAAATATTTGGAAATAATAAATCTCTATGACTTTGGTTCCTTATCTGGTCATTCTGTTTCTATCTAAATATACGTATATAATTATATAGTATTATAAGTATATAATATTTTTATATAATGTGTGCGTATAATATAGTATAATATTAATTAATACATTTTATATATATATCCAAAATATATGACACACAGACTACATATATATGATATATATATATGTATATATATATTATAGTAATAATATCGATAGTATAGTTACTATATAGTTATAATATACTACATTATTATATATCATCAATATGCTTTATTTTAATAACTATATACTACTACTACATGTCCTAATATAGTACTATACTAATATATATATTCCTATATATTACATCTCTTAAAAACTTTATCTAAAGTTTAAACTATAATACATACTATACGGTATATAAATTAACTAGACATTACCGATAGTAATACGCTCCTCTACCCAATATAATATTTCACTTTATAAGTCTACTATGAATACTATACTATACTATATTGTAAATAAAGTATTATATGGTTTATGCTATATATATTGCCACATAGTGTGTATAAAAATAAACTTATATATATATATTATGTATATATATTATATATATATATAATATATATATCTAAGTATTATATAGATATTATATTACTGTTATCTATACTATACTATATAAGTATATATAATATTATATATATTATGCTAGTATAAATAATATCTCAAGATATTATTTACGTACTACCTACTTATACTACATCGCTATATTCATAATATTCTATAGTATATATAATATTTATATATATAGTTATATTTACATTATGTATATATATATCTATAATTATATATTATAACACTGAAACATATGAAAGAAAGTTCAAGTTCAATTATAATAGTAATAATTCTTATGATACTACTATAGATAGCATCTATATATATTATCTATATATTATATACTACTATATATACTATATACTACTTGTATACATACTATTATATACTACTATAACTACCCTATATGATACGGATTATATATACTATATAATCTACTAGTACTATATAGTATATACTCATATTATATACAATATGACTTAAACCAATCGTTATGGGTTTTATTATGATATGACTATAATATTATATTAATGTTATGAATATTTTTTTTTCTCTCATATACAATATTAAACTAAAAAAATAATAATATAAATATATATACATATATAACTATATATATATATAACTATACGTATACTAGTATACGTATATAAGTATATTCTACCTATTAATATAATATAGTATATATTACTTATACTTAAAAATAAATAATTTGTAACTATATAAGTATTTTATATACGTCTATAATGTACTATATATAGTATCTTCGCACAATGATAAATATATTATTATATAATATAGTAGTACACATCTATACGATATTATAATGTATACTAAGTTATATTATATATGATAGAATATACCTCATATAAAGTATACTAACTATATCAATATATATATATCTATATTTATGTATTTTATATTATTTATATTTTTTATTTATATTATTATTATTTATTATTATTATTATTATATTATTTTATTTTTATTATTATTATTAATTATATTATTATTATTATATATTATTATTTTATGATTATTATTCTTTAATTATTATTATTCATTAGATAAATAGTATTGTTAATAGTAGTAGCAGTAAGTAAATAAGCAATTGTTTAAATTTTAAATGTATTGCACAACCGCAAACCGCAACCGCAACGCACCGCAACCGGCAACCGCAACGCAACCGTGGTTGTGAAAATTAGGAACGCAAAAAACCGCGAACGCGGACTTACTGCAAAATTTAGGCTTCGCTTCATGACTAAAAATATATATATATATATATAGTATATATATAGCATATATATTATATATATATATTATATATATTAATATATAGTCATATATAATATGATTTATATATATGGATAATATATATATATATATTATATATATATATACCAGGGGTTGCTCGTGACTTGGTTGCAAGTTTGTGCAATTTATTTTGTCACCATTACAGTGTTTTGTCCGTAAATAAAGTTACCTGTAAAGTTCCTCCTATTTAGTAGTAAATGAGTTAGAAAGCTGAAGGGTATTGATGTGAATATTGGTGCTATTATGTTCTTTTCCTAACTATATTGATTATTATTTATTATTATTATTGTATTCATTTTATTTTATTATTATATTATTATTATTATTAGTCATTTTTATTATTCCATTAATTTTCCATAATAAGGTATATATTAGTTATTATTATAGTTATTTATTATGATATTTATCATTATCTAATTATTATATAATATAATTATCAATTATAAATTTTTTTTATCATTATTATTACTATTTTTAAAATAAATTTTTTTAAATTTTTATTTTTATTTTTTGTATTATTATTTTTTCATTCTTAATTATTCTTATTATTATTATTATCTATCATTTGATTATTATTAATTATTTTATATTATTATTATTAATATTTCATTCATTATATCCAATTATTAATTATAGTTTTATACTAATTATATTATTCTTTTAATATTAATGTGTGCATTATTCATCTACATTATTTTATTATTTTTGATTCATAACTGATTATTATTATTATTCATTATTATTGATTATTATTCTTCATCTACTCATTATTGATTTCTCATTCTTATTACTAGTATTATTATGCTGAGTTATTAATGCTGGATCTATTCATTCAGATTGATATTATAATTACTATTTCTATTATTATTCATTATTATTATATATTCATATTATTATGAATTATTATTATATTATTCTCATTTGTCAATTTTGCATTATTATGTGATTCATATAACTATTGATTATGAATCATATTTCCCAAAGATATTCTTCATATTATTATTCTTCTTTTATTCTATTAATCATTTACATTGTCCTTATCCGGCTAT
>JABUQX010071947.1:0-18079 GCA_015478945.1 Trachelipus rathkii | reverse complement strand
AATAACAACGTAGAGGAAAAGAAACTGACAATATGTAAGCAAGTAACTGGGTTCACCGTGACCTCAATATAAGGAAAAAGCAACTGGGGTTACGTGGACCCCTTAAAGAACAAGCACTGGTAACCGCGACCCATTATAAGAAAAATGGGGGTGAAGGCACTCCATGTAACGAAACAAGAAACTTACTTATAAAGAAACAAGCAGCGGGTCACGGTCAACCACAATATCAAGAACCAGCAACTGCGGTCACCTAACCCCAATATGAAGAAACAAGCAACTGGGGTACCGTGACCCCAATATAATGAACTAAACAACAGCACAAGAAGCTAACCCAAAAAAAACAAGAAACTTGGAAAATAGAATAATAAATGGGCTACAGTTCCCTCAAATATTAAAGAACCAGGAAACTCAGGAGCTCAAATAACCCATATTGGAAAACAGAAAGGGTCATGTAACCCAATATCCCAGAACAGCGAACAGCCAGAAGCCAATTTAAAGACCGAAACAGTACTAATCGCCTTCCGAGTTGCAGCCCCCAGGCCACTTATAAAAAATATTTTATTATATAATATATTACTATTGTTATATTAATAATATTATATATATATATATATATATATTATATAAGGGTACCTATTACTGTTATATATATATATATATATATATATTATAACAAACATATATTATTTACTATTGATCTATATTTAATTATTTTATATATATATATACTATAATATATTATAAATTATACTAAATAATTATATCTATATATTACATATATATATATATATATATATACTATTAATTATATATTTTATATATATTATTGGTATTATATATATCTAATATTATATTATATATATATATATAATATATATATATATTATTATATTATATATATATATATATTATTATATAATATATCTATTAATTATTATTATATATATAATTATTTATATATATAATATATATCATATATTATATATCATTATATAATATTTTATTATATTATTTCCCATGTATTCTTGGACTGCATTAAAGAACAAGCAAACTAGTGTCACGTGGATACCAAGTAAGATAAAAGAAACTGACAATATTGTAAAGCACAGTAACTTGCGGTTCACGTGCACCTCAATATTAAAGAAAAAGCAACTGGGGCATTACGTGACTCCCATTATAAAAACCAAGAAACTGGGGTTACCGCGAACCATTATAAAGAAAAAAAAATGGGGTTGAAGTGACTCCAATGTAAAGAACAAGGAAACCTTACCAATTATTAAAGAACAGCCAGCTTGGGTCACGCGTAACCCATATAAAGAACAGCAACCTGGAGGTCAACTAACCCCAATATGAAGAACAACACTTTGGCCCGGTAACGATGGACACCCAATTATTAAACACAAGCAGACTAAGCGTCACGAGACCCCAAATTAAACAGAAACAAGAAACTGAAAATATAGACAAGCCTGGGTCAAGGTGGCCTCAATATAGAGGAACCCCAGAAACTGGTACAATAACCCCTTATGAAGAACAACGCAAGGCCGTCACGTAACCCCAATATCAAGAAAAAGCAACAGCTGCAGAAGCCAAATTTAAAGACCGAAAAGTACTAAATCCTTCGAGTTAGCCAGTTGCCCACGTATAAACAATATATATTATATATATATTATATCATATATATATTATATATATTATTATATTATAATATATATATATAATTATATATATATATATATATATATATCATATATATTATTATATATATATATATATATATAATCATATTATATATATTAATAATATTATAATATATATATCTAAATTATAATCAATATTTCCCAATGAACTCTTGGCAAAAGCTAATTAAGAACACACAAACTGAGTGATCACGTGATAACAATCTGTAAAAGGAAAAAGAAAAAGCTGACAATATGCTAAGCAACGTAACTGGGTTCACGTGCAACCTCAATATAAAAGAAAGCACTGGGGTTAACGTGGACCCCATATATAAGAACAAGCACGCATGGGTAACGCGAACCCATTATAAGAAAAAATGGGGTGAAGTGACTTTTTCCCCCCATGTACAAGAACAAGACACACTTTACAATATAAGAACAAGCGAGCTGGGGTCACGGTAACACCCGAATACTAACTAGAACCAAGCAACTGGGGTCATCCTAACCCCAATATTGGAAGAACAAGTCAACTGGGGTAACTTGACCCCAATATAAAGAAACAAGAAACTGAAAATATACTGAGGATTTTGGCGATAAACAAAAAAGAACTGAAATATAAGGAACAAGCACTGGATTCAGGTGGCCTCATATAAAGACCCAGAAACTAGGGTCAAATAGAACCCCATATGCAAGAACAGCACATGGGAGTCAGCAACCCAATATCAAGACACAAGCACAGCAGAGCCAAATTTAAAGACCCGAAAGGTACTAAATCCTTATTTGTAATCTAGAAACTTATGAAATTATATATATAAATATATAATATATATTATATATATCATTACTATATATATATATATAATAATTATACTATCATAATATATATTTCATATATATTATATTATATAATATATCTATAATATATATATATATTTATATTATATTATATTATATATAATACAGATCTATCTATATATATTATATATTATATAATTTCACCAATGTATCTGGCCACTGCAGATTAAGAACAAGCAACTAGTGGTCACGTGATACATGAAAGAAAACGAACACTGAATATGTAAGCAAGTATGGGTTACGTGACCTCAGTATGAAGGAAAAAGCAAACTGTTACGTGACCCAATATAAAGAACAAGCAAATGGGTTCACGTGCTCCCTTATAGTATAAAGAAAAAAAAAATGAGAGGTGAATTCGAGTTTGTGCACGAACACAGTAATTACCAATATATGAATGGAAATGATCTAATGCTAAAACCCAATATAAAGACCAGCCAACTGGAGGTCACCTAACCCCAATATGAAGAAAGAGCAACTGGCGGTAACGCTGACCCAAATTATAAAGAACAAGCAATTAGGGTCACGAGACCCCCATATAAAAACACAAGGAAACTGAAATATTAAGGAGACAAGGACTGGGGCAGAGTGGCTTCAATATAACGACAGAAACTAGCGGTACAAAACCCAATATGTAGAACAAGCAAATGGGGTCACGTAACCGCAATACAGAACAAGCAACAGCAGAGCCAAATTTTGAAAGACCCCGAAAGGTACTAATCTTCCTGAGTTAGCCCCCCCCAGTGGCCACTTATAAAAATATATATATAATATAATATATATATATTATATACTATAATATAATATATATTATTCTATAATATATAATATATATTAATACTATATACCTTAATATATAATATATATATATATTATATATTATATATTAATAATTATATATAATATATATATTATATATATATATTTTTATATATAGATATAATTATTATATAATATATATATATATATATATATTATTTATTTATATATATATACTTATATACATTATATATATATATTATATTATATTATATAAATAATCATACCTATCATATATATATATTTCCCAAGTGTATTCTGCGCACACTGCATTAAGACATCAAGAAACTAGTGTCACGTGATACAAGTAAGAAAAAGAACACTGACACTATGTAAGCAAGTAACTGGCGTTCACGTGCCTGCATATATAAAGAAAAAGCACACACTGGGGTTACGTGGACCCCATAATATAAAAGAACAAGTCGAGCATGGAGGCTTTTGTTATGGTCAAGGATTTGAATCGCTAGAGAATATCATGTTGATAGTAGACTTTGGATCAGATCACTGTAGATGTTTTATGTGAGCGATCTTGATCGTTCTAATTGCTAGTTGGTGATACATAGTAGTACTCCCAATGTAAAAGAACAAGAAACTTACAATAAAAAGAACAAGCAGTAGGGTCATGTAACCCCAATATATAAAGAATAACCAGCAACTGGGGTCAACCTAACCCCAAAAGAACAGCAACTGGGGTAACGTGACCAAATAAAGACAAGCACTAGGGTTCACGAGACCCCCCATATATAAAAACACTAGAAACCTGGAAAATATAAGGAACAAGCACTGAGTCAGGTGGCCTCAATATAAGAACCAAAGATAGGGTCAAGTTCACCCCAATATGCAAGAACACGCAAATGGGTTCACGCTAACCCAATATCAAGAACAAGCAACAGCAGAGCCAAATTTAAAACCCGAAAATTACTAAATCCTTCGAGTTAGCAGTGTCCCCTATAAAATAATAGATCGTTTGTAGTTTTTATAAGGTAAATAATATGCATCATACTATATATATTCTTATGGATATATAATTAGTAGAATCTACAGTAATTTCTAGTTAAATATGCAGTACTTATAATCACTGGCTAGGTATTTAAGCCTGACGTTTTTGTCTGATCCATTCTGTCGTTTACGAGGTAGAGTGACTTATAGTATGTATTTCATGCTGGTCCTATTTTTTATCGGATGTTATTGTTTAGATTACTGCTATTTTAATTGCGTTATACTTTTCTCGTATTTTAGTGCTTCGTATTGGCTTTTCATTCGTCTTTAAGAACTGTCTATTCATGCTTTATACTGTATCCAGGTATTATTGTCTAGTTATATTACTTGATGTTAGCAGAATTATTATTTACATTATATTATAGGTTTAGCGTTTGGTATCGTGCGTTACTGGCTAAATGATGTTGTTATCTATGATTTCTGTTAATTGATATCGGGTTAGCGGCTTTCGAGAGTCGATATAGGTTTTTCATATCTGGTATATCTTCTTCTTACTGTGTGGATGATAGTTGCTCTAGCAATGTAGCTGATTATGTATGTCTCTCGTTGCCTAACCTTTTGTACTCATACTTCTATTTGTATATAGGTTGTTGTTTGTACTAGATTTTTTTGATGTAATATATGACGGCTTTTATATGTGAATGATGTATATAGTGAGCTGTATTAAGCTTAGTGTCTTGCAGATATTTAAGATATGTGTTTTGTAGAACGTAGTGGTCCGTAGTGAGTTGTAGGCTGATGCGTAGGAGGGTTATATTGTCGGTAGTATGCTTTTAGATTATGATTAATGATATATGCCTCGGTCGGTTTTTATTAAGATAATTAACTGTATGTATCGTATTGCATCCCTTGTATTTAGTTCTTATTGGCAATTTGTACGGAGGCGGATTATGCTTTAGTGCTATATAGGTTTGGTGTAACTGTCGCTATGGTGTATAAGTGCGAGTAGCTGTTACTTGACGTAACTTTGATGTAGTAATGTGTCGTTGAAGCTATATTTAGTATTATCATGCGTTGTATATTGCAGTACTTCATTACTAGCGCTGTCCTCTATAGCTGTGATCATCTATGTTATAGCTCTATAGTTGTCATGTGAGATAGAGTAGTACGGTCCCGTGATAGGATATGTGTCTAGGTGTTTAGTGTTATGTTGAGTTATATGCCTATCCTGACTATACCCCCGAGTGCCGTGTTGTATCTCTCCTCTCGTGACGTGCTACGTGTATCCATCTAGACGAGTACTATTATAGAGCGGTACTTCCGGATGAGTCTGGTTGTATTTGTCGACGGCATGATACTCTGTCTCGTAGTACAGTGACTCTAGTGTATACAGTGTTTATCTGCCATGATGTAGCTGAGACATCCAGATAGTGCAGTGCGATATATGTATTCGATATTGAATTATAGTGAGCATATATGTGCAGCTAATATTCGATTCTATGTAGTACTGCAGATAATCGTGCGTTCAGCTGATATAGATTCATAGGTCGATGCATATGATGTACGGTGAGTCATAGCAGCTCTAACTACGTGGTCACCTGTGTCTATACAAAGGACATCTCGATGTATTGTGAGTTGTCTCTATTATTGTCGGTATGGAAGAGTTACTGTCGGGTTCTCATGCGGTAATATATAATATACTGGTCATTTGATCATGGTATTAGCAATATATGATTATGTTGCATTATATCAGGTAAATAGGCAGATTGATGGTCTTAGAGTGAGCCTATGCCGGTATGCGGCAGTAAGTATCACGGGTGGTTGTTCGATGGTAGTGTGGTTTCGCTTACTTGTAGGTCAGTCTATGTATGTAGGTATATAACTAGATATGGGTATATAGTATAAACTCTATTTAATCTAGCATTCAGGCGTGCCCGCTGATTCAAGGATTGTAGCTGTTGGATGTGAGAGATGTGCTCTCCACATATGTGGGTGAGATAATGCGTATCTACATATGGAGCTTCTGATGTCTCATGAAGTGCTTCTCATATATGAGTAAGGGAGCTCGTGTAGTATGAACGAGATCTTTTATATATGGATTTATAAATGCTTAGTGTGATATTCTTTGGTTTGGCGGGGCTTCTTGTAGATGTTTGAGATTGTTATTGCAATTATATGGAAATGTGAGTGTTTGTTTGATAGTCGTGGCCCATCTATAGCGTTTAGTGATACGTGTGTCTGCTTGTGTTTTTTGTGTGTTGTGAGTAAGGGTGTGGTCTATGTTATCTTTCGCTATATGTGTCGTATTAGCATAGTTATGTCGTTGGTTTATCATTAGCGTGGATATCTCTCGCTTCGCGCTACTGGGTTGCTTCAGTTATGTCAGTAGCGGTACGTTATGGTGGCTCCTTGCTCGTGCTCTATACTGAAAGTGATCACATTAGCTGTAGCTAGCATGACATGTATTTCGTACCGGTGAGTCTAGGTATTTCATTTGCAAGTTTATACTTAAGCCGGCGGTAAACATTTGCCCTTTTGCTTAATTAACACTCCACCAACTGATAGGATCGTCATTTGATTTGTATCTAATCTGTTTTCTTGGTGATAGTTTTCAATCATTTGCACCTCACATTTTTTATAATGCGTGTGTTTACTTCATGACTACTGGCTGTAAAACATCTGAACCATTAGCTTTTTTATTGAATTTTCTTTGAAAATATTTTTTTTTTTTATGATTTCATTTTTTTTCCTTTTGAATGGATGGCATAGTTATACTAGCTGTTTGGATTGTTAAAGTTTTCCTTGCCATGAAGTTATCAAGCGTGGGTAACATTTTGCTTAACTTTCCACCAAACTGATTAGGATCATCCATTTGAATACTAATCGTTTTTCTTTGGTTGATAGTTTTTCAATCATTTGCACTTACATTTCCTTTCCGTACATTGCCGTCCTGTGTTTCTTCATTCATACTGGCTGTAGAAAATTCTTTTTTCCCCAGGTGGGAAGCTTTCTTTATTAGATTTGCTTCTGTAGAAAGTGTTCGTTCTGTAGATTTTGTTTCTTTTCCTTTAAATGAGGTGGCGAAATATCAGTAAATATTATTAAGGTTTTTCAACATGCAACCACAAAGTAACGATTTTAATTATTTTATTAATTCCCCGTTAACCCAAAAAAAATCTTTCGCCTTTTAAGAATCGGTTGCTCCCTGAACTAGAAGAAGGAATGTCTCCAATGAGATTTATCGTCCCTAAAGGTTCCACCTTTTAAAGTGCTTCCCTAGCAACAGAATCCTAATGTTCATGCGCTTGTCTTTGTACCTATAGTTTTAGACGCTTCTTATTTAAGCGTGTGCTATGATTATGTGATAAATCTTGCACGGACTTTTCAACTATCCTCTAACGATGGTTCTCAGAAATGGACTTTAGAGCCTCTTAGCCCTCTGGAGATGTGTAGTAATTGGGTTTTACATAAAAAATAGACACAGAAACGCTGTAAGCAGGGCCGCTGCGTGACTTTTATTTATTCTGGTAGATAAGTTAATAAATAAAATAAAAAGTAAAAAATTCTAAAACAAGACTTAAAATGCGAAAAAATATAGAATTAATATAGATAATTAATTTTACAAAATATGTATAAGGAATGTGATCTAACTTTAGTGTATAAGAACACTGGGTTCAACGTACGAAGTTAATAAAGTTCTTCGTTTGAGAGCACATTTAACTTTCTTCGTCACACTCGTATGTTAGTTTTTAGCCGTTAAGCTATATTTTAACTGACCAACGAGTGCGATGTGTATCTATTGTTAATTTAACGCAAAGGTATTGAATGGTGAATTTTTATTTTATCAAAAAGACCGGTTTTTGTGAAGTATGAGAGCATTTCATTAAAATACTATTAACGTTATATCTATTTTTTTTTCCTATAATATAAATAGGTCTTGCTTAATCACTTTTATGTAATATTTTGGATTCCGAACAAATATAAAACATCCGCGCAACACCGCAGGGCAATGCTACGTGATTGACGGTAATTGCTGAGGTGAATGCGGAATTTTTTTATATAGGCTCGAATAAATATGCTATTATCCACTGAGCGTGATTTAATGCGTAGTATATATATTAGCATGGATACTAAATGCGATGTAACCTGCAATAACTTAAATATTAAATATAGATTACTATTAATATATTATAATTTTATATATATCTAATTATATTATATATTATATTATAATATAATATATTAATTAATTATAATATAATATATTATATTATAAATATATATATATTATATATAATATATACTTATAATATTAATATTATATTAATATATTATATATATTTATATATATATATTAATATTTTATATATTAATATTATGTATATTCTATATATATTATATTTCTACAATGATCTTGGAACTGGCATTAAGAATACAAAAATTAAGTGTCACGTTTTTATAATATATCTATGTAGTTCTAGAAATGACTAAATATTTATATGTATTTATAATAAAGCCATTAATTTGAGGTTTACGTTTGATAACCTTCTCATAAATTTTATTTAAATAGTAAATAAAAAGCAAACTGGTACTTTTTTTCCCATTTAATATAATAGAAAATACTTAAGGTATATGGTAAACGTTCAAAGAAAGTTTTTATAATAATAGAAATAATAATAAATATGGGATAATGGTGAGTAACTTAAAGTGACGGCGAATGAATAATAATGATAATAAATATATTTACTCAATAATTATAAGATAATAAATTGGGAATCCTCCATCATCTATGTTGAGTAATGCTATTGTGATTAATCATCAAATAAAAATCACAAATTCAACCAAGTGAGACTTGCCCATATACCTCCAATATAATATGATGGATGACAATACAATACACTACACAAGAGTCAATAATGAGAGTGAATTAATAATAAATAAATATAATAATAACTAATAATAATTAATCAATAATAATTAATAATAATAAATTTGTGTAACAAGGTTCAACACAGTTGACAAAACATGAATATCGCCTCTTTTATAGTGATAATGATCATAATATAAATAGAAAAATATTTAACACTTCATTGAAATTTTTTTTTTTTTACAAATACCCTAAATATATAAAAACATTTACAACTGATGTTCAAAGGAAATCAATACTGTGAGATTCAATAGGTGCTCATAAATATAAAGAAAACCAAGCACTTCGTATAGTCATACTTACACTCACCATTAAGGGTAATGTAACTAACACTGAGCTAATGGGGTCCTAGTAACCCCGCATATTTTACAAATGAAACACCCAAGTCCTAGCAGAGTAATGTTAGGCCTAGAACTATATATAAACGTACTAATTCATATTCGCATATATGTTATAGCCGTTGAATATCTCACTTCAATCATATATATTACTAATATTATTATATAATTATAGATATATAATTATATTATTTAAAAAATGCTACATATAATATTATTATCTTTAATGGCATAGTAACATATTTTAGTGCACGATCTATCTTAATAATTTCTAATATCTAAATAATAATAATTAATATAATTATTTACATATATATAATTTTTAAAATATATAATAATATTTAATATTAATCAAAATAATAATTTAATTTAATAATATCTACTGTCATCAATCTCTTCCAACACTAATCAAAGATTCATATATTCTTAATAATAATAATAATAATAATAATAATAAATAAAATAAAAATAATAATAATAATAATTAATAAATTAATTATATTAATAAATTAATAATATTTAATAATAATAATAATAATATAATATAAATAATAACTTCAATAATCGGCAAAGATAATCATATTCTATCAATAACTAATTTGAGAATAACAAAATATATTTTTCGTGACTAAATTTTAATTTTAAAATGTATAACAACTATTTAAGCTTACACTCCAAATTAGATTTTATTTTTGTGTTCAGAATAAATAAATTTGAAAGATTAAAACTCAATAATATAAGTGTGCACGTGATATTATAAAAGCCAAATTTAAAGAAAAAGAATAACATTAACAATAAAGAATACACATTTTAAATAATAGCTAAAAAAATAAGTACTTGAGTTGATATCAATGTGAAACTTATTAACTCAAATATAAATAAGGAAATAAAGACTAATAAAATTGGAAGAGTAATTAAATTTTAAAACTAACTATATTAATAAAAGATTAAAAGTCGTATATCAGTGTGTTTTGTTGAATATGATTATATCAAATGATGCAACGGTAACTACGACCATTATAAAGAAGAAAAATAATGGATAGGTGTATAATGACTTTCCATGTAATGAGAATAAACAGAACATTAATACAATATAAATTGAATACAAAAGTCACTAATGGGGTACGCTAAACCTCCACTAATATATTAAATGAATCACTAAGACTGTGAGGTCACTATATAACTATCGCAATATTTATTGAAAAAGAGAACTTGAGTAGTTAGAAGAAGTTGACCCAAATAAGCAGCAACTTAAGGTGTCAGAGGATACCCCAATTTATTAAAAAAAACCTAAGATAACCTTTTGATAAATAAGTAAAGAACAAGCACTTTTAGGGGTCAACTAGGTATTTGGGCTCTTATTCTAATCAATAGAACAGTAATATACAAGGGTAGCCAAGACATCAATACCATCTGTAAAAGTAAAATAGCATACCTATGAGTGATCCCGGTATACTAGTCCGATACCGTACTCAAATATTAAGACATGTCCCCGCTAAATTTTTCCACAGGATAGATGAACTAATCTGCTTTCAATACGTGTTAAACCGAAAGGGATAAAATAATAATCACCATAATTTAATATAAACAAATAATTTAATAAATGTTTTAAATAATTAGTTGTTTGATTAATAATTTTAATTAATAATTTTTTAATAATATTATAAATTATAAGTTAATAAATGAAATAAATAATAAAATATGAATGAAATAATTAAGAAAATAAATAATAATAATTATCTTTAAAATAATTTATACTAATAATAATAAATATAAATAATATTTTTTTGATTAAATTCATTTTAAATTAAGTGCCTAATATTTAAATAAATATGAAAATGTATCTATGGAAATTAAAAGCTTAATTATAAAATTTTAAATATAAATTAAATGTTTAAATATTATAATGCAATTTTCAACGAGAAATATTAATAGGTATTCGTGCAAAAATTCTTCTTAATTAAATAAGAAAATATTTAAAGATAATAATTCTACATGTAATAATAAATAATTAATTATTAATAATAATTTTCTGAAATATCTAATATAAATAATTAAATTCAATAATAATAATATAATTCTTTAAAGAAATAATAATAAATTCAATCATTTTGGTAATAATAATTATATATTAAATATAATAATTTTATAATATAAATTCATTACTAAAGAGTTAAATGATTTATATTAAATAGCTAATAGTAAAGCAATAAGGTTCAATTTAATAATTATAATTTTAATAATATAATAATAATAAATTAATTAAAGTAATATAATAATGAATATATTAATTAAATAATTCCTATTATATTATATTTTATCATAATTTAAATATAATAATAATTAATGAATATAATTTATATAATTATAAATTTATTAATAATAATAAATAATAATTCATAATAAATATAATTATTAAATTAATAATAATAATCATAATTATATATTTCATGATATAGATTTCAATAATTAATAAATATTTATATAATAAATAATAATAAAATAATTGAATAACTAATATAATAATGTCAAAAAAATGAGGTTTTAAATAATATAATAATGTTAGAATAATATCATTTAATATTAATGTATAAATAAAAATAATAATAATAATATTATTATAATTCTAATATAATATTTAATAATAATAATTAATAATAATATTTTTTAATGTTAAGCATTCATAATTAATTATCATTTATAATAAAAAATGAAATTGGTAATTGAAAAGATAAAAATATAAGATGCAAATAAATATCTATAGTAAAATATTAAAGAATAATTAGAAAATTAATAATAATCAAATAATTTAAATTTAATATATATATATCTAATAATTAATAATAATAATATAATAATAAATAGATAAAATTAAATCAATAATAACATAATAAATAATATATAATATAATACATTACTAATTCAATAATAATAATAATAATTATTAGATAATAAATTTTAAGAATAATAATAATTTAAATATTCAAATATCGTAAGAATTTTCAATATGAAAGAATTTAGTTTCGGAAAAATAAGAAAATCACAATAATTATTAATATATACATTAAATTTTTAGCATCACAATAGAGTAATTACTATAGCACATTGCAATATATGAGAGACAACACAATTAACACTTCTATTAATCGATGGATACATCGGTTTCAGTTAATATTTTAATCTATAGAAATGGTTATTAAAGAAGAAAAACCTAACTAAACGTTTATTTTTAAAAGACAAAGATAAATAACTGAAGAGATTTCACAAATCTCAGTTCTTCTTATAATATTCATATGCATGTGTAGAATTATAAAAGAAGACAAATAAAATGTTTACGTGACCATTATAGAGCAAAACACATTAGAAATATGTAATGCTGTTATGCGCTTTTTATTTTAAAACACAATTTAATTATTTATTAGAATAAAAAGAAAAAAGAATGAGAAAGTATCGATGAATGGAGGCATTGTTATTAAAGAACTCAGAATAAACTTTACAATTATAAGACAAGCAGCTGGGTCAACGTACCATATAAAGAACGCAAGCAAGCTGGGGTCACCTACCCCATATGAACAAGCAACTGTGTAACGTGACCCCATAATAAAGAACAACTAGGGTCACGGACCCATATAAAAAAACAAGAGAAATGAAATATAAGAACAAGCATGTGGTCAGGTCGGCTCATATAAGAACAGAAATAGGGTCAAAACCACACATGAGAACAGCAAATGGGGGGTACGTAACCCATATCAAGAACAAGCAACAGCAGAAGCCAAATTTAGACCCGAAAGATACTAAATCCTTCGAGTTAGCAGGGCCTCCTTTAAATATTTATATATTATATATTATATATATATATTTATATAATATTATATAATTATTTATATTATTATATTTATATATATATATTTATTATATATTATATATATTATATATATATATTATAATATATATATATATGCCCAATGTTTCTGGCAACTGCATGAAGAACAAACTGGTCACGTTTTGATACAATTGTTAAAGCAAAGAAACTGACATTGTAAAGCAAAGTAACTGGGTCACGTGACCGTGTTGCAGTTAAAGAAAAAGCACTGGGGTTACGTTGCCCAATTTAAAAGACAGGCAACTGGTTATATATAGTTAACGTGACGAACCCATTAAGTTATAAAATAATAAAATAAATATGGTGGGTTGAAGATGACTCAATTGTTAAGAACAGATATCTTACTTTTATATAAAATCTACTAAGCCGGGTCACGTTAACCCTCCATATATAATATTAAATAGATACCCATCAGTAAAACTTAGGGGGTCCCAGTGTCACTACCCCCCAAGTTTTAGAAGATAAAGGCACCTTGGGGGTTATATAAGTTGTCCCTCCCCTAATTATACTAGAACCCCATATATAACCTATGGTTTATATATATGATCATAGTAGACTTCTCCCATATTATATATACAAAACCTAAAGAATAACCTGAATAACATATATACAGCAAATACCATTGCTGGGTTCATGGTATTAGGCCTATCCTTCAATATTAAAGAACCAGGGAATATAAAGGGGTCAAAAAACTACCAATGTGGTGGAAACTAGGCCCATTAAATGGGTATGTAACCTCCCAATATCAAAGAACCATATAAAGAACTTAGAAGAGGAGGCTAAATTTACTTGCGAAGATTATCTTGATTGTATTATATAAATATACTAATAAATAAATTATAATTATATATATTATATTTATATATAATATTATTATATATATATATTATATATTAATATTATAAGTAATATAATATATTTTATATATTTAATATATACATAAATTATATATATATATATTATATTATTATATAATTTTATAAAATATAATTATATATATATATATATTATATATTTAATATATGATATATAATTATATATATATAATATAATAATGGTATATATTATATTAAATATATATTATAATATTTATTAATTATAATATATATATTTATTCTATATTATTATATTATCTATATATTATATTTATACGTATAATTTTTATATATATTTTAAATCTTAATTTATTATTTTTATTTAAATATAATATCAATAAAATAGTAAATAGTTATTGAATTAAACATTAAATACATGACTACAATATAATGCAGATAATATGTTAAATTTGAAACCTTTGAAACAGAACATTAAAAGGTTTTAATTAATTATCATTAACTTAAATTATTATTTTAATATTAATTAATATTTAATATAAATTGAAAAAAGGAAGTTTAGTTTGTGATTGATTTTCCGTAGTTATGTCCGTCATTGTCCGAATGTTATTATATTCAAAAATATTCAACATCAGCAAAACTCGTTTATTTATTAATGATTTAGAAACTTATAAAAATTTAATAAATAGCATAAAATAAATTCAATTCTATTAATAAGGAGATGAACTTTGATTGAGAAAATAATTGTATTACTGTGAAATAAATGAGTCTGAACGATTCATTCTTTCCTGAGGCACTAACTGTATATATAGTTTATGTTGAATCAGTGAACTAGTGCTATAAATAACTAATTCATTGCGATTCTTGATTATATATTAAATATAGATATAGTGTGTGTTTAAGTAGAAAATATTTGATGTATTTGGTGTGCTTGTTTCACACAAAACAGTATCTAGAAGTTAAATTGTTAAAATTATTACTTGATAATACCTAATGTGTGATGATAGTTAATAGAATTAATAATTTCAAATAACCTAACTCACAAATCTTAAATGATGAGTATATGACATCATAATTGGTCTGTAAATATAACAAATGTGTATATAAAATATTTGATAAAGGAGACATATCTTGTAAAATTTTGGTGTTGTATGTGGAGATCTACTTTCAGAAATAAGGAAGTAATAATGAGCGCGTAAGATTGAACTGTCGCATGAGTGACGACGGAACCTTGTGGAGAGGAACTCGAGACTGGACAACCTTCAAACTGCTCGGGTTGAACCAGGTAATAGTACGCTAGAGATATGAAGAATCATTGAAAATTTGTTGACACAGTGCGAACGTAGAAATAGTCCAATACGTGCCCCACATATAAGGCATCGTAGTATGCCTAGACCGAAAAAGTACATACGAGAGGAAGTAAAAAAAAAATACTCACTGCCACAGGACGCGTAAAACCAAGCTACGGTTGTGGCTAAGAATAAGTATAAAAACGCGTCCTATAAAACTGTGAGAAACCCAAGGCGTACGCTTTATTTGCGCTCACTCTCTACAAATTTTTTTAGGAACAAAGAATGCGCAAATTTGCGAGTTTTAACTTTTACTTTAGATGGGTAGGATGAACCCATCGCGTAAATTATAAAAACAATAAGTGAAAGTAAGCAGGATGTTTCGGAGTCTCTCAGATAATATATAGAATGCAAGTGATTAGAAACTGGGGCGTCATGGGCTATTGTGTAAGAAAATGTTTAGTAACAGTTAAAAACTTACAGACAGCCTTTAAGGTAGTTACATTTAAACTACTATGGAATAATAGTATATATTATGGGGCCGTAATCCACTATAAACCAATCATATTGATAGATCTAGTGATAGTAGCGTTATTAAGACTACTAGTTTTACAACCTATGATAGTCGAAGTTAATAGTCCTAGTGATCACCCCCTAATATTAGTAAATAATTTATAAATTAAAATATATATGTGAATATTATATATATATATTATTATATATATATTATATATATAATATATATACTAATTATTTTATATATTATATATATAATATTATTTATATAATAGAATATATATATATATATATTAAATCTACAAAAGAATAATATCAAATATATCATATATTTATATATTATATATAAAATTTATTATATATTAATAAAGTTTGTTATTATTGTAGTAAATTATTCTAATATAGTATATTATAAATTAATATTAAACTATCTAGTTTTACTAACCATGATATTATTATATTATAATATATTTAGTCATATAATCATTCTAATAATTATATATCTTAATATTTACCTATATGCTATGCTAACTAATAGTAAAGAAAGTGCAATAATTTGCAAGCATTAAAATAGTAATAAACATGAAAGAATATTACTCATGTAATGTAAACGGTTGCCCACAAGCACCACGTGCGTTTTTCATGGATGAGCATTATACACAAGAGCCTTATGAGTCTAATATTAGCGATAAGTGTACCTGTTTTATAAGTAACAATAAGAATTTATTTGAGCAAGACATTGATGATGTCAAAGAATGGACTGTATGTTAATGGACTTATTTCGCCACCAATATCCGAAACTTATATCAATTTAAATGACCATATTTTAGTTCCAACATAGCCAATTTAAGACTACAATCAGTCAGAAATGTACATGCAGTGAAACATTCTTGTCAAATTTTACCTATCAATAACGATAGCAATACCAAAATAACTAACGTAATTGGAAAAAAATAGCTCATTCTAAGGGTTTGTTGAAGATTTTTAAGAAAAGTTCTGCAGAAGTTACCTTAAAATCCAGCTTTTTTCTCTCGAATCTGATCTGTCGAGCAATCAGTTTTGATTGTAAAATTAGCAAAAATTCAGTAGTATAAGTCTTACTTAAAATAATTTTTTTTTGAATATTAAAAGATTAGCGATTCACTCTACGATTAAATTGAATTTCATATAATTCAATGGTGAAAGAAGTGGAATTAGAAGAAGTATTTTGAAAATGACTAGATCTAGAAGATCTACTGTATGTTTAATAGTTTTAGAGGAAGAAGAAGGACTAGTTTGAAGAGGAATAATTTGAGTATTAGTTACGTGGCGTTTGCAAATGTATATTATCTGTAATATGAGTAACAAGTATAGGAGTAGAATCAATAGCTGGTGAAATCATAGGAAAATTAGTATTTCTAAGATGATCTATAGAATAGCGTTTCATGCAATAACTCTTAATACATACGACTAGAACAATGATTAAAGCTATTACAATTATAGCATTACATATATAGGAAGAAAAGAATAAATGAGTGACATTGTAAGAATGGTGAGGCAAAAACTGTTAAGAGAATCCAATTAATTATCCTAATATACTTTACACAAAGATTTAAGTAGGATGCAATAGAAAGGGAATGATTTGCAAATGAAAAAAGGACAGGTATTATAGGCATAAAAGGATACAAGTATGATATAAATTTAAAAATATGATAAGGATTTATGAAAGATTGAGATGTTGCTAGAGAACAACTTGGTTCCAAACTTGGCTTAAATGTGAATAAAAGCTCAGCAATTGTGTTTTGTAATAAATCAACTAAAATTAAAGATGAATTGGTTAAATTGAGAATTTCTTAAGGCGTTTCAAAATGTTTTGTAGAAACTAAATATATCTTGGTTGTATTTAAAATAAAAAAAATTTAGAAGAAAAATCTGTTGTAAAACGATCTAGGGGTAAATTTCCAGGAATATTTAATGTTATATTCAGAAGATATGACACAGTAAGATCTGATATTGTTCTCTTATTAT
>JABUQX010071946.1:0-30527 GCA_015478945.1 Trachelipus rathkii | reverse complement strand
CATCCAGTTAAAACTACAAGTGCAGCTATATATATACCTGATCTCAAACTATCTCAAACATGGAAATTGGAAGGAAATCACTCTATCTTATTTGCAGAGCTATTTGCTATATACAAAGCCTTAACCTTCATGCTAGATTACTTACCTCCTCAAAAAGTAGTCATCTGTACTGACTCTTATAGTTCTATTCACACTATTAAAGCAAAGAAAAATTTGGATTATAATAAAATCCATAAGTTAATCCAAGAATGTTTTAACAAAATGATTACCCAAAAGGAATGGGTTGTTCATCTTTTCTGGATACCATCGCACATAGGTATAACAGATAATGAGATAGTTGATGCAGCTGCCCAAGTTGCACATGAAAATAGAGAAATTAGCATTTTCCCATTGGAAACTAAAGAATTAATGACTTTTGCTTATAATAAATTAAAAGATGAATACCAAAGAGAACATGAGGATTTTCTGAGTTTTCACCCACTAGATCAATTTCACACAAGCAATGAAAATTTATATTTACCTATAGAGAACAGGAAACTAAATGCTGCAACAAGGCTGCGTATAGGACATACAAAATTAAATGGTCATCTACATAAGATCAAAATGAAATTGTCACCCTCATGTCCACACTGTGCACACCCCAACGAAACAGTGGAGCATTTTCTTATGCAATGTCCACAATACCTATATGCAAGAAGTGTGCTTCAAAAGGAACTGGGAGCCCTGGGAGTCTCGGGTTTCAGTGTTAAAACAATTCTAGCATTAGAAAATGTTCCTCCCCAGAGTAGACAAAAAGCCTGGTACAACATACAGAAATTCCTGGGTAGAACTGGGAATTTAAATCAGGATTTAATAAACCAACATTTAAACCGTTTACTGTTTCAAATATTTATATATTAGGATTTTGTTCTACAATTCTTTTTGTTTACATGTGTATATGGAAAAAAAAAAAAAAAAAAAAAAAAATTGTAAAGACAATCAAAAACTGAAAAGTCAGTAAATTTAAAATATACCTCAGTGAGCAATAGAAAATGAAGAAGAAGCAAAATGCAGAAGGAATGCCAGCCATGGTCAAGGGACCGAAGCTGTCCGACGACCATTACAACAACCGAAGTAACCGAAGTAAGTAAAAACGAAAATTTTTTTTTTTTGAAAATCACAGGATATACTCTAAAAAAATAATAATGAAGAATAGTTAAAACGAAAATCGGCAGTCTCTTTAGGAAAAAAAAGTTACAGCCTCATGAAAAGTTTAAAAATTTTCCCATAGACTTTCTTATAATTAAAAATATTAGTGGGGTTTCGTGCTCGTTTTAGGGCCATCCTAGTTCAGGTTATGATAAGATTTGTTAATTCTACATAGATTTTCTCTGTGTATACCTAACAAAACTTTCATAATCCTGACTAGAGGGCTGAAATGAGACCTAACCTGGATCGATCAATATTGAAAAGTCTATGTGATTTTTAACAACTTTGAGATGCCTGAAAACTTTTTTTCCTAAAGAGGAGCGACAAATAATTTTTTTTTATTCATTCATTACTATTTTTTAGAGTCTATGCTGTGATTTTTATAAAAATCTGTTTAGAGGCAGTTATTGGAAATAATTACCATTTGGCCTTGCATAAATAATTTTGTGTTTTCTTTCTGGTGAGGAAGGGACCCATGAAAAAAAAAGAAAAAAAAAAAAAAAATATCGATTAGGAACATAGGAATTATAGAACAGGTTTAAAAAAAGCCACATGGGCCTATTCGGAGACTGTCCCAGTCAACCCACTTACCCAAACATGCTCATGCATCCACAAAGCCACACCCAAGGGCTTGTCAATTTGTTGTAACTTCAAATCTCACCAATTTGGATTAGTCAAAACTAATGATATATAAATTATGATACCCAAACATCCACATCATTAATAACTAAGTTATGGTCACACATGCCATCTAACAATAACTGCTATAACTAAAAACCGCCAATTTGGCTTTGTCAATATATTATATATACCCAACCCTCCATAAAAACGAATCTAACGTATTTCTAAATGTTGCATCGAGTCACACTCCAACAAACCTCCTCTGGCAGACTATATTCCAAAATTTAACAACCCTATTACTGAATGCATGCTTTCTTTATCAAGATGCATGCTTTCTTTCTTAATTTTCTTATTATGCCACCTGGTCACCTGTCCCATGTTCTACTATGAAAAAATTTATTGGTCTTCCATATATTATCAATTGATGTTTAAATATTTTTGTAGACTGTATCATGTCCCCTCTGAGAAATCGCCTTCTACAGAAAACATTCCTAACTCCCTCAGGCCTCTCCTCATAGCTCTTACCCTCAAACCAAGAAATCATCCTTGTTGCTCTACGTTGCACTCTCTCTAGCATATCTAAGTCTTTCTTTAAATAAGGGGCCCAAACTTGGGCACAATACTCTATTACTGGCCTAACATAACTATTATACAGTTTACTTATTATTTCCTTGCTCTTGTAAACAACATTGCGATTTATTATGCCCAGCATCTTATTAGCTTTTCCAAACACTGATTAGCTACTTTCAAATTGCTGCTTAGAATCACACCTGAATCTTTTTCTTGGTCCACAGACTCGAGCCAATCCCCATTCATATCGTAGTTAAAACTTTTATTTTGAGTAACCTAGGTGAAGAACCTTACACTTTTTATTAATTAAAATTCATTGCCACTTATGCCACCAAGAAGTTATCGAGATTCATTTTTGATCTTTATGCATTTCCTTCACTATTCCTAACTGAGGTGGCCACTTTAGTATCATCTGCAAACTTAGAAAACCTTGCATTTAAGTCCCAGAGTCTAAATCATTGTATATATATGGGAACAATAGTGGCCCCATGATGAACCCCTGGGGACACCACTCTTCACTATTCCCATGATGATTTATTGCCATTTGTTGTACACACTGTTTTCTTATTTTGCAACCACTCTTTAATCCAACCATGTACCACTCCACCTATACCCATTGCAATAACTTTTTCATTCAGCCTTATGTGGGAACCTTATCAAAAGCTTTACTAAAGGTCTAAATATACAATATCAACTGATCTCCTCGGTCAATGCAGTCCAGTAATGTATTCCATAAATTCTAAAGGTTTGTCTGACATGACTACCTTTTCTGAAACCGTGCTGGGAGTCATACAATACCTTTTTTCTTTCTAAAATATTCCTCTATATGACATTTTAGTACTTTTTCAAAAACTTTTACAACCGAGATGTTAAGCTAACTGGCTATAATTTCAATTCTTCCTACTACCTTTCTTATAAATAGCACAACATATGCTGTTTTTCCAGTCATTGGTACCTCACCAAATGTTATATAGATAGTTTAAAAATCAATACAGTGCCTTTGCAATGCTGATTACTACCCTCTTTCAGAATTCTACCATATATCCCATCAGGCCCTGCAGCTTTACCTGGATCAATTTGGTCTAATAAGTTTAATATCTTTTATGTCAAATTCAAATTTCTGTAAGTCTATTTGTATCATGCATACAAGAAGACATTAGTCTCCAAACTATTATCTAATATTTTCCTCAGTAAACACTGAGCAAAATAACATTGAAATGTTGACCAACTCCTTATCTGAACTCACTATTTTGATCAATTTTAATTGCGGACCAATTGTCCTATCTTACTTTTAAATTATTAAAAAGCTAAAAACTCTTCAGATTCTTATTTACTATTCCTTGCTAAATTAATTTCTGCCTCTCTCTTTGCCCTTTCTTATGACTGGTTAAGTTCGTTTCTATTTTTTCCTATAAATTTTCTAAATTCATCTTCCCTATTACTACCCTTGAATATTTTTAAAACATCTACGCTTCATTAATTTATTCTCTTATCTCTCTATTCCACCAAACAGGTTTTCTCTTTTTGCCACCCTAATGGGGTTTATCTTTAAAACATTACTGACTGAATATTCATTAAAAATTGCTAAAATGTTCCCACATGATAAAAATTTTGGTCTTTAAAACTTCTTTATCCCAGGCTCATTTACTAAGCATGTCTCGTAATTTGGTAAAAATCACCATTTCGGAAATCTAGGATCCTTTCCTTATTAACTTGCAATTGGGCCCAGATATCACATTTCATATTAAATCAATTATATTATGGTCACTGATCCTAAATTCTCCTCAACTTAACCTCATCCACCAAACTTTCATCGTTAGTTAATATTTAAGTCTAATAGTGCATCGTGTCTTGTGTGATCTGGCCAAAAAGTTATCTAGGATACAATTTATAATTACTGAACTACTATGGTTTCCGTATTAGACAAGGAATCCCATGAAATGCCAGGGAAAATTAAAAATCACCCATTATATGACTATACCTTTTCTTTACTGTGGCATGCTGTCTCAATTTTCTTCTCCATTTCCTCGTCTAATTTCTTGACTCTGGGCCAGGAGGTCTATAAAAGCCCTATTCTATCATGATGTTATGAACATAGGATATTCTACCCATTACGATTCAATATCATGATTAGTTTTAAAGTCAGTCATTAATACAGATTGAATATTGCTTTTAATATAAAGCGCCATACCACCACCATTCTTTCCTTCACGCTGGTATAAATAAGTTAATAAACCTCTAATTTATATTCCTGAAAGGAGTCTCCATATAATTCTTCATTAACCCATGCCTCAGTTATGCAAATAATGTCAAGATTCTCATTTATGGTATAACTAATCAGCTCATCTTTTTTATTTCTAAGGCTATGAGCATTTGTGTAAAAGCATTTGATATTCGAAATGCTGCTATTTTTTTTGCTATCTTCCTTATTTGAGTCTGTAACAACACATACATAACTGGGTAGGTAAGCTTTTTATCCCGTACAATATTTTCTGAGCGAATTTGTCGAACATAACTATGCATTCCTCTACTTTGAAAATTCAGATTATGTGCAGTAAATTCTGGAGCTGTATTGTAAATTTCCTGGACTTCCCTTGGATATTTGCGAACCCTTAAGGAGTTATAAAATACCAAATCCAGAAAAGGGGGTACAACCAGGATGATTTTCAAATTGGGTCTTATCTGACAACATTTCCTGGTAAATTCTGAAAACCTTGTGGCAAAATCTTCATTAGTATATTGAAAATTGGCCGCAGTAACCCAATAATCCTCATAAACCTGTAGGTCTGAAATTCTCTTTTGATAATACGCCTCACTAATGAGTACATAAACCACCATATGGGTAAAAGAAGCATCTAATATGTCTTCAATTTTTGCCGACAAACCAGCCAGGTTTATCCCTGGATATGATTTAAAAATTACTTCCGCTTCAGGCAGAAGAGTTTGAGTAAATGCCTGTTCCATTTCTCTCACCCACGAATGGCCTGTAACCAATACCTGCAACAAAAATAATGTCCCCAAAGGGGACACAGTAAGATTAATATCACAGTAATTACTTTAATTATTCCTGAAAAATAATTTTTTATTAATAAAAATATTTATTTTTTAAATTTTTTTTTTTTTTTTTTTTTTTATTTATTTTTTTTTATTTATTTATTTTTTTTTCGTTTTCTCTCTAAAAGATAGGGAAAGACTATAGGCAAATCCTGACATACCCCTCTCGATCGGGTGTATGGACGTTGATCCATTGATACAGATTCTTCAGGTTCATTTTCGAAACCTGAAAATGTTGGACTTTGGGACAGAGGTGATCCTCTTTCATGTGGGTCTTGAATATTGGATTATTGTTGTTCCGTATCTTCTTCTGGTGTGGATACAACAGGAGTCGAAAATCTATTAAGGTTAAAAGTCACATGCGTAGGAAAAGAATTCCGTGGAAGTATTGGTGATGGCATCACAGCTCGACTCATCTCCCAACGCCTCTCAGCTTCTCTTATCAAGTCTGAAGTATCCCATTCCAAGTAAGCATTTAGTTCTTCCTCCGGGGTGGTCAAACCCCCCTTTGAATGGTTTTCTGGACCTTCATTGTCTCCCCCTTCAGAAACATTATAAGAATTTGACAATTCTAGAGATGGTTCAATTAACCCATTTAGGGTCTCTTGTACTTTCATAATAGTATTCAATTTATCTTTTATTTCATCAAGTTTATCCTGATCGATAATAAATCCTTCAAAGGGATAATCTTCCTCTTGAAGATCTCCAAATTCTTCATCAGGTTCTTGAGATAATTCTATATTAGGTATTATTTCCTCTTGTGCACATGGCTCTGGCTCATCTTCCATGGCATATTGCTTAAATATGGGATCATTTCTTAAATAAGGTGGAGGTACTTTCCAGAAACGTAACTGCCGATGATGAGCCCGATATTCTTTACCATCCTTTAAGGATGTTATGATATAAGTGACATTATTCGGTTGTACTTTGGTAACCTCATAAGGTCCATAATAACGGGGTCGAAATTTATTAATTGTGAGATCACCAGGAAGATGGACCTTAAGTCCTACCATTTGATGCAATTCATAAGGTACAAATTTGTTATGACCATAATCCCAACAATCATCCACGTTTGGAAATGGCAAGGTGGTGGATAAGTCATGAGCCTTCTTCAATATATTTTCACACGGTGTCATGTGGGTTTCCGAATGTCGGGTATGATTGTATACCATGACAATCTTTGAAAGATCTTCATCCCACAATGTAGGTCTAGTAATAGACATTCGTAAGTATTGACTAAGTGTTCTATTGACTCTCTCAACAGCTCCATTCGATGCTGTTGAGAGAGTCAATTTGTTGCATTCTCAACAGTTCTTCGAATTCAGGTCCTATAAATTCCCTGCCATTGTCTGTCAATAGACGTTCAGGCAACTTGGGAAGAAAGGGCAAAATGTTATGTTGGAAGGCTTTAGCTACAGTGATAGATTGTTTATTCCTTAAGGGAACGGCAGATACCCACTTTGTAAAGTGATCCACCATCACTAAAGCATACTGGTTCCCTCGCCCAGAACGTGGGAACTGTATTAAATCCATTGCTACCAGCTCAAAAGGACGTGATGTAACAATCTTTAATGTAGGTGGAGCAAACATGATGTTAGAAATTTTAAATGCCTGACATTTATAACAAGTGGAAGTGATGTCTGAACAAATGATATTAATCTTTGGATGCCAGATACTTTGTATTAAAAGAGAGTACAATTTATGCTTGCCAATGTGAGCAAACATGCAATGAGCTCTGATAGCTATTTTTGTCAAGTACTCTTGCGGAACTATTATTGGAAACTCCCCTGTTAACATTTCTCTATATAAATGGTTCTCCCTTAAATAAATATGTTTGTGATACCTTGCGAATGGTTGCAATGGGCCTGCATATGGCAAATTTTTCAAAATGGCTCGCTTTAATCTTTTCAAGATTGGATGGTGATCCTGAATCTCATAGAGATTCTCGCTGATTTCCAGAGGATCCAAAAGGTCTTCCTCACTTAACAACATACGATAAATCTTTGGTGTAATCGCTACCTCCCCACCAATCCCTTGGTGGTCTTCGGGTTTTATAGTAAAAGGCATTTCTATACCGTCCAAAGTTCCTGTCTGGTCTTCCATAGAGTCGTTGATCAAATCGAATTCCTGAAATTCTATAGGGGCGATTATTTGTGTTTTTATTTTAGCTTCTTTAGCTTCATCCATGAGTGCTTGTGCTGGTACCAGTAAATTGTAATGAACTCCCCCGCAACACAGGATATGACAAGTACCCTTTTCTTTTACAGTTCCAAATTTTAGAGGCTTAGTGTCACCATAGTAAACACAAACCTCTACTTTAAATAATTCAGCAAATGCATGAATAGCAGGAGTGAGGGGGAACTGTCCCGCATTCCTCATTAATTTTAAAGCTTTAGTTACTTGCTGTGCATGTTTACCAGTAGGTAATCCATATTTTATGCGATTATCAAGAAGTTCCTGCGTGATACCTTCTCTTAATTTCAGATGTTGGTCGACTGATCCATATAACCAAGTGGAAAATGCTTGAAACAGGGAATCACCTCCACCAGGTAACTTGATTTCTGTAAATCCCTTAGGAATGTCATTAACTGGCACCAACTCTTGATTATTGGGTGGCCCCCCAATCGGTGATCTTGACAATGCATCTGCTATTATATTTTCCTTACCGGGGATATACCTTAGCTCGTAATCTACATCATTCAATTCTTCTAGGGTACGAGCTACCCTGGGATTTATCAATGGCATATTATGTAAAAACAATAGGGGTTTATGGTCTGTGTGGATAATCACTTTTATGCCATACAGAAATGGTTTCAAGGCCCTTATGGCCCATCTTATAGCAGCTATTTCCCTCTCGGTTGTGCTATAGCGCTGTTCTGCTTTTGAAAATGTGGTTGATATGAAAGCAATTGGCCTTTCTTCCCCGGATTGTAACTGAGCTAGGCATGCTCCAGCGCCTATGTCTGAGGCATCCACATATAACAACAAAGGTATCTCTGGGTCCGTTCGTTCAGGATAAGTTAACACAGGTGGTTCTATTAAGGCCTTCTTTAATGCCTCAAATGCTTGTTGACAGGGCTCCGTCCACTTGAGTGTTTTACCACTAAGTAATTCAAATAAGGGTTTCGCAATTTCCGAGCAATGCGGGATATGCCGACGATAAAAATTTATCATACCCAAAAATCGTCTGAGTTGTCGAATGGTAGTGGGTATGGGAAATTCCATTATCCCTTGTAAATTAGAATCCAGGGGAATCATTCCCTTCTCTGAGACCTTATGTCCCAAGTACTGCACTTCTTTTCTCAGCATGAATGTCTTGGACGGCTTTATTTTGAATCCAGTTTCCTGGAATGCTTGGAGTACTTTTTCCAATATCTCAAGATGTTTCTCATAAGTAGCACTCACAATTAAAACATCATCCAAATACACCATACATTCATTCCATGGTATATGAGCTAATGCATATCTCATCCCTCGCTGGAAAGTCGCTGGTCCATTTTTCACCCCGAATGGCATCCTTAGGAACTCCCAATGAGACAAAGGGGTGGTGAATGCTGTCTTCTCTATGCTCGTTTCTTCCATCTCTACTTGATAATACCCTTTTATCAAGTCTATGGTTGTGAAATACTTCATCCCTTGGAGACTGAAAAGCATGTCAATTAGATTAGGGATAGGGAAACTATCTCCTTTAGTAATCTTATTAAGTTCTCTGTAATCAATACAAAGACGTATTGAACCATCTGTCTTCCTTATTGGAACCACAGGAGCAGAGTAAGGAGATTTACTTCTTTGAATGATTCCTTCATTTTCAAGTTGTTTGCAATTTGCTTCTATTTCTTGAAGAATAGGGCCCTGAAGGCGCCTAACTGGTACCTGAACAGGATCGTCTGTCAGGGTTTCGATCTTGTGCTTGATTACATTGGTGCATCCAACATCGGAGTCCCCCAGGCTCAAAACTGATGGAAAACGAGAAAGAAGCTGAATTAACTGATCTTGTTGTTCTCTAGTAATATCTGCCTCCTCCAATCTAAAATCTTGATAAAGTTTTTCTGGAGTCCACTTCTGACATGTCTCTTCCTCAGGCTCTGCCAATTCCACCAGATTAATAGCAGGGTCTGTCATGTCAGCCATTTCTACATTTCCCATGATTGTACCTTTTTTTAATTTTTTTGGTAGATCTCCTTCATTTTGTGCTATTAAGATTGCTTTATTATTGTGAAACTTTAATAACGCTGTTTCAAAAGTTATATTTCTAGGCAACCTTGAACTGGCTTCTATGATGACCACTTGGTCAGTGCTTACTCCTTTATTAATTTGCACCTCTACTATTGCACACTCCTTGGGTTTTATGACTACACTTTCCGTTAGTGCACAGTTACTTTCTCTTAGCTGTGATCTCATATCAACTGCAACCGTTTGCACGTAATTTCCTCTACGTAAGACTAATTCTTTCTCATGCAAATCGGGTAACAAATGCTCCCTCTGGAGGAGATCATAACCTATAACAAGGTCATATCCAACCACCTCATCAGGGATGATTACAAACCTATTTGGTTTTAATACATAGTTAGTGGACAACTTCAGAGCGAGTAATACCTCCCCTAATACGGGAAATTTCACCTTGCCAATCCCTTCCACGCTCCTATAAGCAGTTTGCAATAGTGGACATTTTTGTTTGTCAAGTGAATGGAAACAACTGGTTGAAATTAAACTGATCTCCGCTCCTGTATCAACAAAAGCTGTGAGAGGGTCAATCTGATATTGGTCTGGAATGGTGACTAGTAATAAGAGGGTTTCCTCTGGGGCTTTTACTACCCTATAGGTAATAATTTTTCCTAGGTCTTCTTCGACGTCTTCATGCATCACCTCTTCCACCTTGTGAACACTATAATGACTACTCGGTTGATGATGCACCAGTGTTTCCTTATGATAGATTTTATTCCTTTGAGGAACCTCCCGAGGCTCTTCGGAAGTCTCCTTAATCTCATTCTTAGTTGGTAAATGTGGTAATGGGATGGTATCACCACTGCCTTCACTCTCCAACATGAGGTCTTCCATGTTGGAGCCTCTTAGTTTCCCAGCCTTGTGGGGCAATCCTTTCCTAAATGTTCTTGTTCACAGAATGGGCACTTCAGTTGGTTATTTCTTTTATCTGGGCATTTGTCCACCAAGTGACCCACTTCCTTACAACGAAGACACCGGTTCTGTGATTCATAGCAGTCCTCATATGTATGCCCTCGTTTGCCACAATATCTACACAATGGCCTTAATCTGCATTGGCTCATAGTGTGGCCAGGCTTTTTGCAGTGTGCACACATTTGGGCTCGGGTATTTGTTTGTTGAACATAATTCGGTCTTCGATAAGATTCACGAGACCAAGTTGGTGAAGGTCCTGATCTTCCCCTTTCAAAACTTTGGGATCGATTTTGAGTCCTTTGGTCATGTTCCTCAGATATGGGTTGAGTTACCACATTGAATGCTGGTGCCCTATGCTCTGTGACCAAAGGCTGCATCCTCTGACAACAACACATCACTGGTTGTGACCCACGCACTTGAGGTGCTGGTGGGAACAAAGATTTCACTTGGGGTGTCATCTGTAATGACTTCGTTAAATCTATCACTTCCCTATTGGGTACAACATTCTTTCCCTTTAATGAGCCATTAAAACTTTTGTCTGCTATGGCAACTAACCTTTCCCACGGAATCTGCCTTCCAATGGATGCCTCTACAGCCGTTGAAGTATCATCCACCCGAGTCTGTACTTCCTCAGGTAAGCTCTTAAGAAACTTCCTCCGAACAATAGGCATGTTTGTCACCTCCTCATTTTCTGGAAAAGCCCTCTGGGCTAATCCCATCAATCGCAATGCAAAAACTGAAATGGATTCGCCTTCATTCAAACAAGCATCAGTAAACTTATCTGTTTCTGTTTTTATCTCTTTCTCAAGTTCCTCCCTAAACCATTGTAACATCCTTCTCTTTACTTCCTCATACTCCAATGATGTTTGCGAAACAACCTTGTATGTTTCCAATGCAGGTCCTTCAAGGTGGGCTCCCAAAAGGGGACCCATCCCTTCAGTTGATCCGGGGAACCTTGCTGTGCAATATGATTCAAAGCGATTAAAAAATTGTACCATTGTTTCACCAGTATCGATGCGATACTTCCCTGGAGGAATCACTTTAGATGGTTTTCTGTCCAAGGACATATTTTGCATCATTGCTGCCATGGACTGTATTAGCTGTGTGTTTTGTTGCAAAAGTGTCTGGATAGTTTGAGAGTCCATGGGAATATTTTGAGGACCTGAAGTCTGAGATTGAACAGTTTGAGAGTCCATGGGAATATTTTGAGGACCTGAAGTCTGAGATTGAACAGAGGGGTTGGGGGCTGGTAAAGACAAAAGGTCATGAGGATTCGCCTCTAAATTAGGATTCTTATCATCCTCTAATTGAGAGTTCATACCATCTGTCATTATGGAGAGTATCAAGAAATGGAGATATTTTCCCAACAAAATTAAGTAAGAGTGAAGAGTGACAGAACACTCAGCAGCAGAGAGAAGCACCCCCTAAAGGAGAACTACGCTCTGCTACCAAATATGTAGCGTAATATTGATAATTACACTAGGGTGAGAAAAGGATAGTACTCACCACAGATGGATGAATACTTTCTTCTCTCCAAGAGTCTTGGACTTGGTTTCTTGATAGAGACTGCTGCCAAGTATCTCCTGTGGGACAATCCGTTTGTTGATGAACACTTTTTTTTTTTTTTACAATCTTTTCAAGTTCTCCTAAAGAGCACCAATTCCGCCGCTGAGTACTAAAAAATTATGAAAAATAGGTCAAACCGATGATCAAGCTTATGGCAAACTCTATTTTTGAAAACTGCAGACTCAATAATTAAATAAGGTACTCACCAAGACAGCCAGATTTCTATAAACTCTCAATTTAAACACTCCAATGTGGGATAATTAGAAAAGGGGGAAACTCATCTTAAACATATATTGAAAACACTCAAGTTAATTGTATAGCTAACAAGTTTTAGCTTAAAGTAATAATTATATAATAAGTAAATAATAATAATAATAATAATAATAATAATAATAATAATAATAATAATAATAATAATAATAATAATAATAATAATAATAATAATAATAATAATATAAAAAATAAAATTAATAATAATATAATAATAATAATAATAAACTCCAGAAAAAATTAACACTAATTATATTAAATATTAATGAAATATTCATTAAACCTCCCCAATTTATTTTTAAATCCTAACCATTCACTCTTTCCCCAAGACACATAGAAAATCCAATAAATCCTTTTACGGAAATAATTCTAAATTCTCTAAATTACAAATACTGATTGAATAAATTATGAAAATAAAGACCAATAACAAATAACTTTCTATAGCAGCAATTAATCCTATATTTACAAACTATGCTACTACCATATCAAAAAAATATATATATAATTAATCTGAATGATTACTGAAGTATGAAGACTTTCACATTCAATTTTTGTCTTTAACAAGTTTTATTGGCACTTTAAAATTTTATACTTGGTTTTACAATCTTTTTTTTTTTTCTCTAGAAGAAATATACACTATACTAATGTAAATAACAATAATCTTTGTGAAGCGAAGCCTTAAGCTAATTTGTACTCTTTAGGAATAGTCCTACCTTGATAGGAATGGGCCATATTTTTGTTCTTTTCAGAGTGCTTCGCTGATATGGTATTATAGATTATCTTATTTGTTGTTTGTTCTTTTTTTGAGAGAAATTGATTGAATTGCTTCCAAGACTCATCTTTCAAGAACGTTACTCATAATTAACTTCTTCTTAGATTCATTTTTATTTAGCTAACAGTACTAACAAATACATCAATTATATTCATCCTTTATCATTATAGCTATATTTATTATTCGCTTAGGATAATAATAAAAACAAAATACATAATTTTGATTTAGAACTTTGATTTATTTTTCTTATTCGCCAAGATCTTCAACTTTTAATTCCAGAATTGGATGAACAGCATCTATTAAATATCTCCTCACAATGGCATGGTAATCATATCAATAAAAAAAAAATTAGTATCTTTTTTTTTTTTCCCCTTTTGGGGAAGAAATAGAAAGTTAACGAATGAACCTTCTCAAATAATATATATAATATAATATTTTATATATAATATATATATATAAATATATATATATTATATATATATATAATATTATATATATATATATATTATATTATATAATATATATTAAAATTGCATGTACCAACTGTTATCGATACTGTATAGAGTGATTAAAAAAAAATGATTTTTGAGAAAAATTAATTTATATTGTTAAACACAAAGTCAGTGAAGGGAAAGTTAAATAGCTTATGCATGCCTATTTAGTAACCATTCTCATAATAATTTAAAATCAAATGCTCTAAATTATGATGAAGAAACACAGGAGCTCATCAGCTAGTGTTGGAGAAAATATTTTTACTTTTACTTGTATAAAATATTTCCTGCTTGGCTAAAAACATTCGCATTTTCCTATACACTTGAAGGCGGAGCAGAGAGATATTTCCTATAACTAATTCAGGTAAAGTGGTGCTGCAAATATTACCCCACTGTAATTTGAATAGCTATTTCTAATTTCAATGCTGTTTTCTCTCACTGCCCTCTTCTACGTTTGCATTATTAAACTTTTTCTCCTTGATCATTTCCACTTGCGTTTTGATTTATCTGAATATTCTTCATTTTCTTCTGACGAGTTTTCTTATGTAGCCTGTCATCAAAGCACTTCCAGAAAATTGAATGTGTTTTCCTTCTCAATATCTGCCGTTTAATTTTTCAGCTTCTTCATGTGAATCTGTATGAGGCCTGATCAGTTTGCTACATCACTTTTGTTTATCAGATCTGAACTTAATGTAAATATTGATCTTTAGCTTATTTTAAAAAGTTTTACTCTTCTCCTGAGCATAAATTTTATCTTTATTTTGATCAATAAAATCAAAGAAGCTAATTTGTATTGTGAGTGTTGAAACTGTTGCAAGTACATAAATTTTACTTCTCTTTAATTGTACCAAAACGTTCCTGTAACAGAATTTAAAAGCTCATCTTTCATAGTTTTAAACCCGCATGCCTTCCACTCTCCTTCCAAATTATTTTGCAATGCATTAACTGCAGATATTACAAAAGATAAATCTACACAATCATCACTCGCTCTTTTAGTTAATTCTTCAATGGTTCGTAGCAATCTAATTATATTCTTCCATTAGGCTTCCAGTGATTCCTGCCATTTAAGTATTATTCCTTTATTACAGATTAAAATTGGCAGAAAAGTTTTCAATTAAAGACTCAAAATTGGGCAACACTAAGAGCAAGCTGCCCTCATTGAGCAACGTTTCATCTCAAGAAAGAGTGATGTTAATCCAGCCTTCCTATTGGCTCTCCCTTTTCCCTCTCGCTTTCCCACAAACCATTTTAACAGAAATCATTCCTCCCTTTCAAAGCCATTTTATTAAGCAGCAGAAATATATAAATTAAATAACTTTTTTATATTCCGATAAAGTTCACACCCGCACGGGTTTAGCCCTCTGCAAGGAGTGATAACTTCTCTAGAGTAACTACTTAGTAATCCGGAAGAGAGGGTGGCAATGATAATTGGCATGTTTAGAAGTCAATCCTTTAATATATCATATATATATAGTATCATATATAATAATATATATATAATATATAATATATATATTATATATATATATATATAATATAATATATATATATATATATATATGGCTGACTGTCGTCGAGAGTGGACGCACTAAAAAGAGAGGGAAAGATCCAAAGAACAAAAAAGAGAAAGAATGGAGAAGAGACTAAAGAGGAAGGCTGAAATCCTGAACAGACTATTTAGAGAAAGTTCTAGAAGGTTTTTAGTCTAAGGAAAGATGCTCTGCGTGTGTTGAGGCCAAGAAAATTATTATAGCAAACAACGCTAAAAATTTTATTAAAAAACAACATAAAACATTTAAAATTATTGGAATCGAAAATATAAAAATAATAAAGTTTTTAAGATAAAAGAAAATTAAATTTTGTTATGTAATAAAAATGGTGAAGCAACAAATTTTAGAAATCAAATTTCTTTTCAAAATCTTCGAAAATACCAAAAAGAACATCGATATTATATCTTTTCGAAAATAATTTAGCTGAGGAGCGACAAAAATTATCCGATCAGTTCTTTTGGACATAAATGAAAAAATCATAATTTGAACTTAAAAATTAAGACGCTGTTGTAAATGTTTTCTGGTCTAGTTGGAGATTTCGACGCAGTTTGTCAATGGGAAGATTATCTTCGCATGGCAATGAGGCTGGGGAACCCTCTTCTGCCATTTCACTTTTCCCATGAACGGTCGCAGGGAGAATTATTACAATACACTGCTGCGATCGACCCCACCCAGCATCCAAGCGGAACGGTTTAGTATATAATAATTTAATAATACTATATAATAATATATATTAATATATATAATATATAATTTATATATATATACTAATATATATATAATATATATATACTAGCTATTATAGATATATATATATATACTATAGAAGGGAAGGATAAATGGAAATTTCATTCTCCTGCCGGAATTAAAAATTTTTATTCTCCGGCATCCGGCCTCCGGCCTCGGCAAAAACTTACCTCTGCGTGCATCCACTAATATAATATATATATATATACTATATATATATTAAACTATATAATATATTATCTATATATACTAATATATATATATATATATATATATATCATATTATATATAAATATTAAGGCAGGGAAAAAGTTACAGCTTCTCAAGGTTTTCCCATAGGTTTTTCTTATAAAAAAAATGAATGGGGTTCGAGATCAGTTTAGGACCATCCTTATTCAGGTTACAATAAGATTGTTAAGTATAAAGTATATTTAATAAAACATATCATAAAGTTGAACTAGTATATATAGCGTCGGCGAGGTGACTTGGACCACTTTAGTAATAAGTTCGTCTCCCGACTTTCCCCCTAATGCACCTTTTGGAGATTTTTTTTCTGAAATTCCAAGCCCACTATAGGTGATAATAAGTACACAGAAAAAAATAATAATGTAATTCTAATAATAATATTTTAATTAAGTTTAAATAAACGGCCATCAGCCTGACCTTGGAGGGGTGAATCGCACCACCATTGAGGGGTGGAATCGGACCATCTGTTTAAATTCCTCTTTACGTATAAATCTCATTTAATATTTTTTTAATTTTTACTTTAATATAATAATTGTTTCATATTAAAAGTTAGTAACAAAGTAATAAAAAATGTCAACTTTGTAATAATAATAATTAAAGCAATAAAAAGGTTTTTGATTCGTATTTTTTTATATAAATTTCATTTTTTATTAATTTACTTAATATAAGTAACTAATTTATTATTTTAAATTAAACGTAATAAAAATGTCAATAATACGTTAAAATAACATACGAAAAACAATGGTGTCCGATTACCCCTTCCATTAATTTTACGGCGGGGAATCGGACCAAGTTAGGCCCCGTGATATTGCCACTAATACTGTTTGGAACAAAATTTACTTTGCCATTTAAAACTAACATACTCGAGTGCATATTACACTGAAAAAATAATAAAATCCATCCACAAATTTTTCCATTTCATAACAAAGTTAAAAAAAAAACACATTTTTGTTTTAGTAACAATTTATTGAAGGCCATTTGGTACCCTAATTTATTATATTTTTTAAAATATTAACAAAAATTCTCTTGAATTAAAGATGATCTAAATAAAACATGTAGTACTACCGCTTGGTGCTAATTCAAATGAGCGAAAAAAATTTTTTAATTTTTTTATTTTTAGTTACTTTAGAGTGGACCGAATCCACCCTCTAAAAAAAGCGGCCGGTCACCCGCCCGACGCTTAATTTTTATAAAAATTTGTGTCCAAAAATTATTTTTTACAGATTTGAAGTAAATTTTAAATTTTCTTATTGATTATAAAAATATAAAAAGGTACCAGATAATAGTTAGTTCAACTGATTTATAAAAAATCTACTATTTATTGTACAAATCAATATATATTTGAATTCTTTGTCCAGCTCTGCCAATTATTGTTAATAAAAAAACAATTTTAAATTTACGATATTTTTATAAATAACCTATTCATTTGTTTTCATATATATATTTCGTTCGAAAAATCAGGAAGGTTATGATAGATTTGATTTAAAGTAAACCACAATTACTAGTTGTATAAATTTAACAAATTCTGAATCATAATCTAAACTTGAATGGGTGTTAAAACAAAATAAACAAGAAAGGAAAAATTTGGTAGATCCATTAAACTTTAACTTATGAGGTAGGTTGATTACCACATGTTTTTAGTACTTTTTACATGGCGAAAGATGATATAAAAAAAATTATCAGAAAAAAAGAATATTTGAATATTAAACAAGAATTGTTAACTCAACTATTACCTAAACAATATATAATGCTTAGAAAATTTTAAATGGCTAAACTATAGATATTTTTATTAGGATATCACTATCAATGCTTTTTTCTGAATTCTTTTTTATATATCATGCATCTAATATTTTTTGATAGTCATAAATCTCTTACCAATTATCAATGATTCATTGAATGGAGTAGTAAAAATTATGTAGGAGTGAAGGGCGGAACACAAAATTATGTAAAATATTACGGTATATATACTTTAATACTATATAATATATATAAATATATACTATATTATATATATATATACTATATATTATAATAGTATTTATATATATATATATATATATAATATATAATGTATATATATATATAGGGAATGTGCTCCGAATAGTGAAATACCGAATACCATTAAGTCGGCATAAAAATATTCGGCCCGAATTGACCGAATAATCACTCGCATTCGGCCCGAATAAGTTATTTCAAAGTTCGGTCATTCAATTTAAGAAAAATAAAGAAAACTTACACTGCGTCAACAAAAAAAAAGGTGAAATTTTTCTTGGCTGGACTTTTAGATATACAGTATAGTAATTCGGAGGTGCTGATCCCATATATATTTCTCGGATTTGCTGTATCACAATCCCGTTTTCGCTGCAATCATGGATCCCGTATTTTTGCATATTCCCCTAGGATGACAAATTTTCATGTGACACTCCGATAAGCTGTATAGATCGTTTACTTCCGCATAATCTACAGTAGCAGCAAGTTTACTGCCGGGTCGATATTCGGGAAGCATATGATAATTAATACGTCTACATGTATGGATGCCCATGACCTGGAAGATGTCTATCATCCATCTGAAATACGTCGGATGGTCCGTCATAATTCAAACAGGATGAAACTGAACTGATTTGAATGCGAATGATTTGCCGAAGTTGTCCTGAGGCTGTTGGCTTCGAGGTTGCATGAAAAAGATGACTACTGAACCATGGCTCAAGAAAGAACATTTTATCGCAAGCAGAGAAGCAGCAGCTGCGGAGCTCTTCCAGATCAAATGTAACCTATGATATGCAGTGAATGTTGCAGGCCTACTACTCGCTATGGGGACTTCCCAGGCATTACGATGCAGGTGCATGGCGACGTTATTACACTTCAAGAAGCAAGTCTTAAAAAGTTGTGTGTTGTTACACAAACTGCAACAGGATAGCTCCGGATTCCAGTGGGTACTCGTACGGATGGGAGAAGGAGTATGCAAAAAAATCAAGAAGTTGGAGAGGCTTACAAATTCAGGGTACAGAATGGTAAAATATGCGTCGACCTTCAAAATGTTTTGGTAAACATTTTGCTCGGTCAGCAAGAAGAGTTTTCACCAAATATCCCTGCTCCTGTGCTCATTCTGGACAGCGGGCGCAAGGATCACTGGATATCAAAAAGAGCAATGGCCACAAAATCGAGGGAAACCTTACCCCAGGGACAGGAACATCGTTACGTGACCACTCTGTAACAAGAAGAGAAAACATCATTATACCTCCACTTACACATAAAACTTGGTTTAATGAAACAATTTGTGAAGCCCGGAACCATGATGGTGAATGTTCCGCTTATATACGCTCAAACGTTTTCCTGTCTGAGTGACGAAGAAAGAAAAAAAGCTGGGATAATTTGATGGTCCACAATACGGACACTCCCTCCGTATGTCTGCCTTTGCTAATACAACAATGAACTGTGTTAGAGGCAAGAGCGTGGACTGCTTTTTCAGATGTAGCACAGAATTTTCTCGGGAACAGGAAAGCCGAGAACACTAACATTGTACATAAACTGCTAGACAGTTCATTCTCATGGATGTTGAATGAGTTAAAAGTTGCACTACTTACAACAATCTCACCAGGGTGAACGCTTCCCATCAAGATCTAAAGTTCATGGAAGGGCGTTACCAGGGCAATGGATATCAATATGTGCCGACTATTGTTGGAGTTTGATGAGGAATATTCAGACGCTATGCCAGTAGATCGTCTACGAAGAAAAGTACATACCATCGGTAGGTATGTTTACATTTTAAACCCATTCCTTCTATTACAATCATCATTTTTGTCCCATATTACTCTTTATTCATAGTTGTATTATATGTTTAACATACATCTATCAAAGACATGTATCATGGGAGAGTTATTTGTTTTCTCTTCCACTTCCTCGTCCAAATATAATATAATATATATTATAATATATATATATATAGGATATATCTATATCATATATTTATATATATATAAATAATATAACTATATATATTATATATAACGTTATATATATATTATCACCAATATATTGTGAATAGACCCTCTTGAAAAAAGGTAAAAACATAAAATTATTACAAATCTTGGTTACACACCAATAGTCTCACAAATGCGATGTGACTAATGCCAAAAACCATACATTTTGGAATCCAGGGGGGGGGGGTAGGGCCCCCAAAAAACATCAATAATCAATGCGAAACCCCGTCCCAAGCAAATTTCATCGTCTTACCAGTGTTATCATACAATGTAATAAAAACAAAAAGTAAATAACTATTTCTACCATAGAAACCATTCACATATTAAAAATAATTAAATGAAAATTGAAAATTTTCGTAGTTAAAGATATTAAACTAAACTTCATTTGAATAAGCTCTAAGGTTAAAATGACAGAACTTAGCAGTTCTCCATTTTCAGGGGATAACCTATTTCTTGTGCTTCATAAATATTTCCTCCTGTTCTAAATTTTCTTTCACTTTCGACTGATTACGGTGGAGCTGAAAGGTATTTTATTGCTACTTTTTCAAATTTCAGTAAAACTTATTTTCAGTGTTTTCCCACCAACTGAAGGGAATATCATTGTCTCACTGGCCAAGTAGGCAAACTTAGTATATTTATTTATTTCTTGATGTTAATTCCATATAGCCTTTTATTTATGTACACATATCACCAACCGTCAGAAGAATGCAGACTTTCTTTTTTTCACCTCACTTCTTATTCTGTTTATGGACGATATTTGACTGCCACAATTCTTTTTAAAGCAATCCATTAAAGAGATTGAAATACTGAGAACTTCAGAGCCTTTTCAACTTTTAATCACCCACTACGTTGTGCCTCTTTCATTTCCTCGCAGAAAAGTCAGGCGATGCGAAATTTTTCAATGCAATTCTTCCAGGCCTCAAAGACCATATAAATTTAACTGATTCATCTGATCCATGTTGAAAAATTAAGCTGATTCGCGAGTATTCTAAGCGAAAAGTAGTTATCATACACAATACTCATAATAGATTTCATCATCACTTAGATAACTCTAGAAGTCTTTTTTCTACTGAATTATATTAAGCTCATCTCCAAACCCAACGAGTGTAATTTTTCCATTTAGAAATTTTTGCATATTAATTTGCCATATATTTTACATAACAATAGATTTTATTTGCCAAAGTGCGAAGGGATATATACGACTTGGGCGGGATACTGAATTACTCTTTGAGCATTTAAAGCTTGTCTTATTATCTTAATTTGAATTACTTAAGCATTTCATTATCTGTTCCAGCGTGCTATGAGAATGTCTTACATTACTTTTATTGCGATTGGACATTCAGCTGCATTCTGTGTGTTATGGTGTTCATTTTAACTCTCGCAGCACGCCGTTGTAACTAAATGCGCGTGCGCAGAATATAGCAATGAGGCTATATGCCTCACGTGCAAATAAAGTAATAAATATCGGTTTCAAAACTAGACTTTTCTGGACAAAATTAACTCGAAATCGTTGGGATAGGCAATTTAGTGATTTGCAAATGTGAAAAAAACCTGAAATTGAATAGGTTTTTAATATTTATTTACCATTTCAAAAATCTTACCATACTCATTTGAATTTTTAAAAATTAAAATACGAGTACGATTTTTAGTTATTTAAACTTATTATTATTTAAAAATTTATATCGCGGGATGAAATGTATACAATTGATTTTATTGATTTATTCTTCTTAATATTGGAATATATGTCAAAAGGACTGTTATAGGATCTTGGTGATCACATGATGACAATAGATTTTTCGCATTAATTGGCTACACATGAATTTATGGTATATTTTTATAATTTTTATTATTATTATGTTGAAAAATAATGTTTTTAGAGCAATGCTGAATTGAGCAGTTAGAAAATTAAACTTTGTGCTTATATTTGTGACATTATTTTTTAATATAAAACAAAAAGAAAAATTTCGGGCTTCGCGCTATTCCGCAAAGTTCGGCAAAAAGCCGCTGAATACCGAATTATTTCTATGTAAAATTTGTGGGCTCGTAAAAAAACTTGGAATTTAATTATACCAAAATATTCGGGCACATCCTAATTAAATTAGATATCACCTTAATTAGTTAATAAATTATAATTTTAATATTAGTTATAAGTATATAAAATATATATATATTTGATATAATATATACTAAGTATTATGTATCCTTATATACTTATGATGTTTATATATAATGTACATTTATCACATAGTTGTATTAATATAATCAACTAAAATTATAGAATATCATCCATGTCATATCCTATTTATATACTATAGTATGTTTTTTGTTATTTTTTTTTCCTCATTTACAATAAGAACCACGGCCAGTTGCGTGTGGTTAGTACTACAATTTTATCCTAGGGTTATCTTTAAATTTTAGAGAAGTTTGTATTTTCTAAAAAAATAATGTCCATTTAAGATGGCATTCGAGAGATTGTCTAATTAAATATGACATTTCACCTTCTGAACATACTGAGAGTTTTTTTTCTAACTTTGTTCTATAATGAAAAAGTGGTGGAATAGAGTATTTTTTATTCAGTGGTGTGTGTAGAATTAAAAAGAGAACGGACTTATTTAGCTTTAAAACTGGCAAAGTAATTTGGCTTCAAACAAGTACATTGGTGTTAATCCCCAGCCCTAAAACTTGTCACTATTCAGCCTCCAATATAAAAATCCAATGATGGGTGAATAGGGACAACTCCATAGATTCTTAGTATCTCATATTTTTATGTATACTATGAGTTATTGACTCTTTATTGAGAACTCCTATAGGCTAATTTTAATAATCAGGCTTACAGTTAGTACTTATATTAAGTAAAAATTAAAAATAAAAGATTAAATTTATACACCAAATATGAATTTTGAGAAGTGTCCTTTCACCCCCAGAATTGGTTGAATAAGGACACCATATTTTTATTCTTGTTTTATGTATCATTATTGACATTTTTAATACTTATTGCTAATTTTAACATAATTTTCGATTACATAAATAAAGTAAAAGTTATGATAAAAATTATTATGGAAACGGAATAAGATCGGAATCATGATGCGATATTATTTATAATTATTTATTTTTTTTTATTCTATATTTATAAAATTAATTTTTAATGATTGATTTGTGCACGAAAATATTTCTCCGTTCATCTGTTAAAGTAACTATTTAAAAAGACCCCTCACTTAGTTTTGAACATTGTGGGGAAGGAACAAAAAAATTTTTCAAAAGTGTCATTAGGGGAAAAGGAGGGGAACAGATTACCTTTAAAAATGGTCCTAATTCACCCTTCCTGGATGCCTAACTAATATATAATATATAATAAAAAAGTTATAATATATAATAGGTATCCTTATATTAAAGTATAGAGAAGCTATTGAGGATAAAGAAAAAGTTAATTCTTTAGTCATTATTATCTATATATATATATTTGTAGTATATAATATTATATATATATAATATAGTTTTATTATAACTTATATATATTATATTATATTGATATATGTATATTTGTAGATCATTATATAGTGCTAATGACTTATTAATATAAAGGCTTACATTCTTTAATATACCTATTCATATTTAATCAAGTCTTATATACCTGCATATAATTGATATTGTGATTAATATATTATATATAAGTTTTATTAAACTAATAATCATAAATATATAAATTTTAATAATGCTATTCATAATAGAATATTATTATTATTGTTTAACTATTATTATTTATTTATATATGTTATTCCATTATAGTTTTATTTTATTATTTATAAGATATTTAATTAATTATAGTATTTTATATTCTGGGTTATTAGGAATGATGATAATTTGTATTATTATATTTCATTATTCTTATGTTTTTATATATAATTACATTATATAAGTGTGATTCAAAGTGAAGCCCAGATCAAGGGTAGAAGGAACTCGAAATCTTTTTAATAAAAATATATTTCGCTATAAATTATTATATAAAGCATAATTATTGGCACAAGAAAAAACCTGGTGAGTTTAAAATAGACAATTTGCAATTATTTTTCAATTTTCCCTTTACTACCTCCCCTCAATTATAGATTTGATGATTAATGTATTAATCTTAGTGTGATTTTCTTTACATTTTGTTGGGATAAATTGTGTTAAAAGTGATTGGTTGTAGCTATTAAGTATTATTATTTTATCATTCATTAGAATTAGGATATTAGGACATTAGGATATAGAGACAGCATGAAATAGTGATTATTATAAAATAATCTTGTTTTTTTTTTATGGAGTTTTATTTTTTATATTTTTAAAATTATTGAGTATAATATCAATTCATTATGAATATTTATATATTATATTATTGATTAAATCTCTAGATTGTTTTTGTGGTTTATATTTGATGAAATTGTAGCAGGATTATTCAAGGTTTTTTTTTTGGGTCCTAATTAAAACTGCAAACTTAAAATATACACAATAATATTCCATTACTTCTAGAAGGTTTAGGAAGACTAAAATTTAATATCATTTGTTTTTATATTAGCTAAAGCCTGAATCAACCCATGAATGCAAATGAGTAAATTTATGAACAGCTCGTATGTCATCGATAATGGCAAGTATGATCTTGCCTCCCTCTTACTGGCCATCCTGATCGTAGATGATTATCAGGTTTGCTTTTGCGAATCAGATGTGCTGACACCAGAAGGTGAAAAGAAGCTTGTATTTTGTTTATGATGCATGAGTTTGTAAGGATGTATGGTTATCATTATTTAGGCTTTTAGCCAACCCGTATATGAACAGATTTTAATGTGACAAATAATCTAAACATTTAAATATAATTTGTTTCAAATTTTAAAAAAAAAACTGCTACAGAAAGCCAGAACCCATCGTAATGCTACAGAGTGGAAAAAGTCCTATTTGCAGAGTTAAATACCAGACCACAATGAGTAAATAATGAGTAAATGTCAACTTATTATTGTATCCAAATTGATAACAGATTAGGAAGCTAAATGAAAAAGCTGATTGTGACATCACCATTTTAGACAATTCACTTGAGAACTCTTCATAAAACTAATATCTGATCAATAATACACACACAAAGTTGTCAATTTGACAATCACTTCATGTAACTTGACATTTGCCTGAACTCCCAAAATATATTTTGACGGATAAGCATTCAAACGCCTGATCTATACGACATCACTCAATTTGAAGAATTTCCTGATACTTTCTCAAAAAACATTTTCAGTAAATTTCCATACATCACCATTATTATCACTCAAACATCACCAATGCTGACTTTTTCATATCTCATAACATGAAATTTCGGATGAGATGGATGATAGGAAAATTACTTTTCATGGTGATGCATGATCTCATGGTATTCGGTTAAAATCTCCTGGAAAATCTCCCAGTGACTACGCTCAAGGGAGCTACTTTGAAAGAGAGAGTGGAAATAAGTGCAGATTACTGCTCAAAGCTATCTTTGCATATGGCAAAGCAAAATGTCCCCAAACGTTTTGGAGTCTGACAACTCTTATATCATTATTGTCTAATTCTTATATTGGTACTCCCATTAAACAATATTATAGGTTAATACAAATATTCTATATGTGAATTGAGCAATACTAGTACCTCGAAGTTCTCATAATTATTAATCCCCTATTCTAAATGTATGATCTTTGCTACAATAATAAAGTATAATATAATGATTATATCTTAAACCGTTTGAATATAAAATGTAAACTCAATTTTATCCATAATTTCCCCTCCTGTAGGTATATACAGAGTTGTTAATTTTTATTTTTCTCAATGTAGATACCCAAAAGGAAAATACAAGGCTTAAAAAAAATTCCCACACACTTCGGTTAAATGTTACTTTCCGTTTTATACCATTTGAAGGAATGAAAATTGATAAAGATTTCTTCACACACCAGGATCTAAAGACTGCATCTCTTTTAACCCAACAGAAAAAATTATTTTTGAACAAGAGGAATAAAGTATGATGATAATAAAAGATATGGCTTCGAATAGATTTGATGTTATATTTTTTTTAGAATAGGCTAGTGGTCTTAATTAAATTTTCTTTTCCTAAACATAAAAATAACATAAAATCCTTGGATGATTTCCTTTATCCTGTCGTGTTGAAACCAACATACTAAAATATATATTGTGAATCATAGTGTACTTCTCCTTAGATTAATGGTGTGGGGATATATTGTGGTTAATTTGTTTGTTAATAATCATATATATATATTACCAGATTACTATGATATAATAAATAATCTTGATGAGATTTTCATCATTACTAAAATAATCTTTGTAATGATATGCATAACCCCTTCCGATATATACAAACATAATAGTAATTAATATAAATTTTGTATATATATTATATATATACTAATATATATTATATATAAATATATTTATAGATATATTATATATTATATATTATATATATTATGATTAATTAATATGATATATTGTAATAATTTATATTGTATTCATGCTATTAATAGTTATATTATAAATATAGAGTACGTATCGTATATAAAGATATAATAAATAATACCAATATTCTTTATATATCAATCATAATTTAATTACGCATTTACACAAGCTCATGCCAGCGACGCTACACACTCATCGGAACTATTAAATTATTAAATAAGTAAACATACACAGATCTTCTTTTTGTTTGAGCTCCACGCAAAAGATGACCAATTGGTTGCCAAGTATTCAAATTTTTAAAGACTGTAGATACATCCAAACATTGATATCACTCTCTCAGACGCAAGAGCTTTTTTTCTCATGGAAGCCTAAAGATGTCTCATATTACTCACATCATAAATATTTTTACTATTATAATATTAATAGTAATTAAATGTTTAATATATTATATTATTAATGATATAATTGCTATAACAGCCTTCAGGGATATATTGCTATCTAATTTATAAGGAAAAATACGTATTATAAATAACAGCGTAATATATCATATTAATTAAAACATATAAAATATAAGTGATAATATATTGCTAATTTATACGTTATATTATTTATATAAAATATATTGTGATGTGATGTTGATATGTGTGTGTTGAGTGTGTGTGTATAATAATAATATTCTGTCTTAAACTATTAGTCTATTTATTGATATTAGTAATATACCTATTATAATTATATTAGTATATACTATATTGGGTCAACTCTTATAACTCTCTCTATTATATATTACATAATATATATAAATAATTTATATACAATTTATATATTATTATATCACACAACTCATATAATATACTTATGTAACATATATAATGTCTATATATTGTTCTACAATATATATATAATATATATATACAGGTCCAATGAGTTTTATTTTGTATGACCTGTTGTGTACATTAATAAACAATTTTGTATACTCTCAGTATCATGATTTTTCATTGAGTGTCCTCTATTAAGGCCATGTTGCAGATTACCATCCCCAGGGTCTACCATCCATTTTTATCTGATTGATCTTAATAGTGCTTTCTAGAAAGTAGTATTTATCCCATTTGATCTGAGTTTTTACAGATATTATCATGGTCAGGTGGGTACTAGGTATATCTCTAATATCAGAAATATATATTATATAATAAATAAAACCTATATAAAAAAATTCATTGTGATTATAATCATTATATCATATTTTTTATATAACTATAGTGTTATAGTCATATAGTAATTATATATCATATATAACTTAGATATATTAATATATAATAAGTACGATATATATATAAATAGAAATATATATATGGATAATCATATAGGCGGCTTTAGTAAGTTATAAATATATTTAATCAATATATAGTTATTTATAATATATTATATACTACTAGAAACTATAGTATATAATATATATATATATATATAGTATACTATTTATGTAATTATTATATATCTAAATATAGAAAATTATTGCATTCTGATTATGAAAATAGATATATATATATAAATATCATTACTATCCGAGTACTAGTAAATACAAAGATCAATATAGAATATATATGTAAGATCGAGCACAAAGACCTCAAAAGGTTATCACGAATCATAGGCTGATGTAATATTATATGTTCATCTTGACCTCCAGTAGAAAAGTAATTAGTATTTATTTAATTGAATGTTAATAAAATTTAATTAATAAGATGAGGAAAACTACAATAAAGAAAATAGTTATATCTACCCTGAGGAGTATGTAGAATAGCGATCGATGTATGGCTTTTAATTCTTAAATGTCAGGATACAATAAAAAAATGGGATTCCCCCATGCTTGTTCCAAATGCTTCCTGGTATTGTTGCTGAGAAATAGGTTAGAATTTTCATCTTATTATCTTAATTTACGTATAGAGATAAGTTTTGGAATGGGGTGAGTTGAGTTGGAAGTAATGAAAAAGAGTAAATAGATTAGATTTATAGTTTAATCCAGTATATACATTACTTTTACAATAGTAAGGTAATGTTAATATCATAAAAGGTAGATTAATAATCCATTATTATACTTCACTCATTGTCAGTATGGAGATGTAAATGTTAATAGCAAGTTGCCAACCAAAAAAGGTAGCAATAGCAATATATGAAGTCAATAGTATCACTCCGATTAGTCTATAGGAGAACATACCTAGTTTTACTTCGTCTTACGACCACTATATAATATTTCCTTAAACCTTAAAATAACCCGCAAAATAATTTAAATAATTTACTTTTATATAGATTATGTACATATGAAGAGTTCCAGATAACCAAAATGTATTGGAATTGTGTGGAACTCTCTCTCAAACAGAACAACGCGCGGGGCTATAAATCCTAATAAAGGAAAATGTTACTTAATTTGGATAATGTACTTCTCTTAAGTTGTTTGTCTAGCAGTCCTTGTATAACTTTAAGAGTTTCGTATAACTGTACCTGGTGGAGAACCCTTGTCCAACAACAAGATGGAGTTCAGGACAAATCAAGACTTCTAATAGAAGTTCATTCACAACGGTCAAGGTGACAGACCCTTAAAAAACTGTCTTGATAGTGAAGATACAAGATTCTAACTTTAATAACAGTCCAACATTAAAACAAAACAAAAAACAAAACTGCCCTTTGAGTTGAAGATCTTGTCTTCCCCAAACAAAACAAAATAGTGTCTTGAGTGAAGATCAAGAACCAAAAATTTTAAAACCCTATAAAACATATGTAAATAATTAGCTTTGGAAAGTTTTCATTTCAGGGGGGGGAATAAACTGGTTTTGAATTACATTAATTTTTATTTATACTAAATTAAGAAAGATCTTACTCACTAACGACTCGAAGTACGTTCTCGCAGAGAGGTATGATTAGAGGTGAGGAAAGATCTTGCGAAATCTTCACTGTGAAGTGCCAGGTAACTCTTTTGATAAATATTATAGGGACTCATTTTGGGTTAATAAAAACTGGAATCGCAAGGGAATGACTGGTGTTAAATACGTGTTCATGCTTGTTTAACCACAATCCCCAAGAATGTAAAGATATCAACTTACAACTGTGAATCACTCAATGCTATGTAATATGGAACTTCTCTCTATTTACATCAGTGGTTATGTGGTTATGACCTCACATACTAACTGTTATATCAACTGACATAAAATACAGAGGTAAAGCATTTCAAAAATATAAAAATATGTTAAACAGAAACTCAGTTAGAAGAATACTTTGTAAAAAGGGAAATACTGTTTAGTTACCCATGATAAAAAGCCCAACGATTATAATATGAAAGAAGAACAAAAATAACATACATATGCACGTAACGATTCATAAGAGATGCTATCTTATTCTATATATTAGAATAAGAATTCCATTCTAGTTTTTGGTCACATTGTGAAACTAATATTAAGGAAATACATGTCTACCTGGACTCCAACTTCACCCCTCTTAACCATATATATATATAATTATATTATATTTAGCTATATCCCCCCCTATATAAATTAATATAATAAATTATTATTATTAAGTATACTATATACTTATTATATATATATTAACATAATATATAATATACTATATACTTATATACTATATTATATAACTAGTATAAATAACTAGTATCTCTAATTTTATATTATATATATATACATATATATATATTATAAAGCAAGAGCAGAAACTTGCCTGTTTGATTAATTATATAGATAACAGGCGGCGGTGACTTGACCACTTTAGGTATAACTTCGTCTCCCGACTCTCCCCTAATGCGACTTTTTTGTAAATATTATTTTCTTTTTGTAAATTCATATATAATTCGGGCATGAGACACATA
>JABUQX010071945.1:12500-20585 GCA_015478945.1 Trachelipus rathkii | reverse complement strand
TTCCAGTCTGAGGTTCATCCAATGAAAATTATACATAATTCAACGAGCTCACGATAATCCTGATTTAATTTCTCATTTTTCAGTGCATTATTAAAATGATTCACATGACACAGTATGTCGCTTTCACTACATATTTCGTTCAAGCATTTTTGCCCGTTCATATAATTTTCTTTTCCAAATTATTCCATTTTTTTCTGATGATTTTAAAGAAAACAACATCTGGACCCCTAGTCACATGTGGTAACTCATTTTTAAAAACACTTCGTAGCACTTATTCGTACATGTGGTGCCGACAGTGAAAATATGTCATCTCTCGATCTGCATACTGCTCTAGAAATGTAATGGCACCGCTGATACGAACAGTGTTTGAACTGGTTGTGTCACAACACAGAATTTGAGTCTTATCTTCCAATCCCCAATCTACTAGAGCGTTCCAGACAGCCATAACTTGTTCCTTCCCTGTGGAATTTTCTAATTTGGGAACCTCAAGAAATTTTTCATGATCTTTAAATGTATCAATGAAAGGCAGCCTTTCACTCCTTAAATCTCTCATATTTAAAGCTGGTAGCAATTTACCATCCCAATGAACGGATACAAAAGTGGAATCATTTGTCTTAAATAATTTTTTAATCTTAGTAGCATTAGTTTTACGTAACTTCTCCCGATATCTTTGGATCGTATTTCGATTGATTGCCAGTTCATCTATATTGTGCCCTAAAGACTCAGCAGCTGTTTCGAGAATAAAAACGGCATTTCTCTGACTAATGTGGCACCGATCGAATACAGCTATTAATTTTGGTGTTAAAAAACATTTCCGTCCGCGTACAGGCTTCTCTTTTATCCCTAAATCAAACTGCGCATCTCTGTTTTCCTCAAGAGACATCTGGGTAATGTTTGTAGAAAGGCCAGGTTGACCAGAAATATCCTCTAATTCCTCCATACCTGACGATTCTCCTGATGTATCCATGCAACAGGCAGAGATCTCAGAACTACATTGAGCCTTAGTCCGTCTGTTTTTATGTGCAGTCAACCTCAATAATGCTCTTTCTTCACGGTTTGATAGCTTCATATCGACTCCCACAAAACACCCCCTTCGCCCAGGCTCTCTTTGACTGAGTAAAAATTTTCTGTCTTCATCAATTTTCATAATGTCCAGAGCATTAGAATGAGCTATATCAAATAAATTATTCAAATCCGTTGTAAATTTAAATTCGTTTTCTTTCTGAGTGTTTGACGAACTGCAGGCATTTTTTTTTAGATTGCACCAATGAGAGTACAACTTCATAAGTTTGTCTACGCAATGAGGTATCGCTCTCGTCGGAATCCTTGCTTTCTCCCAAAAAATAAGGCATTCACGCACAACTAAGTTAGCACCGTCACGACGTGACAAATTAACCGTCCGCATATTATAAAATAATACCGATAGTAATGGCAGGTTAGATGGAAGTTTGCTACCAGTATTTTGGTGAGATTCAATGCCAATTAAGTAATTTTTTCATCAACGCTTCTCAAATTAGATGCCATAATTTCACTCGTAGTTGACAATACCGCTAAAAAGAGCAGACTGACTCCGAAATCTTGGTGGTAGGAGGAGCTTGAAAGAAACGAACGAACAAAAGCATTAGCCTCCAAATTTTACCGCGATGAGGCATGTGATCGTAACCTTCAATTTCTTTGAAAAAAGATTCTAAAAGTTCCATGGAACAAAAGGAACAAAATTGTGGGGTGTGCGACCTGAAAATAATACATAAAAAAATAAGGGCCAGTCTAATATATATATATATATATATATATATATATATATATATATATATATATTATTGTTGCTATATATATATTATATTAACATATATATATATTATATATATTATGTTAAGTTATATTATATTAAAGAAAGAGTTATATATACATATATATTAGAGTTAGTTATATTATATATATATATATTACTATATATATATTATTATATATTGTTATATAGTTATACATATATATATATATATAGTTAAGCAGCAGTTATATGTTATTACATATATATATATATTTCTAAGTAAATATAAGATATATTAAGGTTGGTTGGGCTATTACTGGCGGCATAAGGCGCGGCAGATATATAGCAGGCTGAGCGAGCGTTGGTGCGCTGGCATGCGGCGTTAGATATAAATATTATTTACAAATATATATATATATATATATATATATATATATATATATATATATATATATATATATATATATATATATATATATATATATATATATATATATATATATAATGGACAATGAAAGAGACTGGAGGGTGTCCTACCTATTATATGAGGATGATTTGGTTTTGTGTGGCGAATCTGAAGAGAGTTTGAGAGGACTGGTAGAGAGATTTGGCAGGGCGTGTAAAAGGAGGGGCTTGAAAGTAAGCGTAGATAAGAGTAAATTTATGATTTTGATTGAGGACTGTCCTCGGTGTGAAGTTATGTCAGATGGTGAGCAGCTGGAAAAAGTGTCTGAGATTAAATAATTAGGATATATGTTGGACAAAAAAGGAAAGGATGATGCAGAGTGTAGTAGGAAAGTTGTGAATGGAAGGAAGGTGGCTGGTGCAATTAAATCGTTGGTGGATGTAAAGAGACTAAGTCTTGAGTGCGCTAGGGTCTTACATGAGGGTATTTTGTTACCTGTGTTAATGCATAGTAGTGAGATTATGGTCTGGAATAAGAGGTATAGATCTAAAGTACAATTTTTTTGGATGGACACTCTTAGGGGTGTGTTAGATGTGAGAAGAATTGATAAAATGAGGAATGAACTTATTAGAGAGTTGTGTTTGTGTGAAGAAAGGAGTAAATGAGAGAATAAATGAAAGTACGTTGAGATGGTTTGGTCATTTAGAAAGAATGAACGATAGTCGGTTGGTCAAGCGGATGTATAGTAGCGAATGTGCTGGGAATCGACCAGCGCGAGTAAGCTTCTACACGGCACCACTCTCCCGCAGCGCACATTTGGAGCTAGCAATCCAGCGAGCGGTCTGACATGTATGCACGCCGACCTGCCGTGCATCTACCCTATGGTATTGTTTTAAATTTTATTAAACTCAATAAATATCTAATGAAAAAATAATTTAGCTACAAGATAAAATAATACATACTGTTACATACTTCGGTAGTTTTTCTACAGTATGTAACAACAGAACGTTACTCGCAATACAACCACTTTTTAGTGTCATTTTACCATAAATGCAAGTGATAGCAGTAATTTGTCCGGAGAGTTTATATGTATATATATATTATATACTATATATATATATATATATATATATAATATATATATATATTATTTATACATATACTATATATTATATATATATAATATTATTATATATATATATATAATATATATATATATATATATATATATATTAAATTACACTTTACTTAAAAAAAGGAACGTTTTCTTAAAAATTTAATGCTTCATCTTTCTTAAAAAAAGAAAATTTACTTTATCATAGATTTTAAAAATTTAAACTAAAATGTAAAAATTTAACCTAAAATTTTATGAGTCAGAGAAAAACGTAAGAAATTATTATGGGTTCAATTTGCAACAATTTCATAGTAATTCACCAGAGTTTAAAAAATTAAATTATAGTGAGTTAGACAATAACAGTAATGTAGATGAGCCTATAAATAATCACATTAAGCTATTAGGGATGATGTGGGATACTCATAATGATACCTTATATAACAAAAATAATGAAATGGATCCCAAAGCAAACACTTTGAGATCTATTTTATCTACTATAAATGGTCTATTTGACCCACTAAATATTGGGCTTCCTGGAAAAAATAGGGCTAAATTATTTTTACATAAACTACAAAATAACAAAGATTTAACATGGGACACAAAACTAAATAGTAATTTACTAAAAGAATATAAAAATATTTGCTCACAGTATAATAAAAGTAAAAAACCAGAAATAAAAAGATTTATTGGAGATTATGCTTCTTCATATAATATTATAGCATTTACTGATGCTAGTAAAGACATTTATGGTAGTGTCTTATATTTACAAAATACAGATAGTAGTGAGCTGCATTTTTTGTGTGCAAAAAATAAATTAATTTCAAATAAAAATAATAACAGATCTATTCCAGTTCTAGAGCTATTTGCTGTAAAATTTGGAGTTCAGTGTCTAATAGAAATGTTTGACAATTTAACTAATACTTTCACACCTTTAAAAATAAATAAATTACATTTATATACTGATTCAATGGTAACATTGAATTGGATTATAAATAAAATTGAAAAATTAAACAAAATTGAAAGAAAAGGAACCATTATAAATAATCAGCTGAATTTTATTGAAACTGCATGTGAAAAACACCCGATAACTTTTCATCATATCATTTGTGAGTATCTCAGAATCCTAGGATGTCATTGTTACTCGATGGTGTATTCATAATAATGGCTCTTTATTAAAAAATTCACATTTATTTAAATGGGCCAATATTACAATAAACAATAAAAAAAAGATTAAACGTACTGTTCCGAATTCCCGTCTATATAAATAATAATACAGATTTTAATATTTATAATATTCAAAACTTTTTCTTTTGTACCCTTATTTAAATTAGATTAGGTTTACCTCTTTTGAATAAACTATTTAAAGGTTTCCACACTATGTAAGAAACTTTATTCATAAATTTAAAGCTGTAACTTCATAGTACATGTATTGATACCTAATAACAATAGTCCGGTCGCACCCTACAATAGTTTATACTCTCTCTGCTCAATATCAAGTGTAGATGACACCATTATAGCCATTTAGTCTCATTAATGAAGAAGCGCCTATAGTTCAATTTTATAAGGCAATTCCAACAAGAAAATAATCTTTTTCAGAATAATTCAATATTTAATAAACCACAAAAAAAATAACAGAAAAAACATGTTGGCACACAACCTTTAACTTCTTTTCTTTTTGATAAAAAAACAATATAATTAGAGTAAAGAGTAAATTTGCAAACTTAGATGCTGATTTTAATCAAAAAAATCCAATTTTGTTGCATAAAAATCACTCTTTAACGGACATAATAATTAAAGAATTACATGTAAAAATGAAACATGCAGGTGTATATAAACTTCTAGCTATAATAAGAAAGGAGTTTTATATTCCAACAGCATATTCAGTAGTTAAGAAAAACATTAAAGACTGCATAAAATGTAAATTAATGTATGGCAGAACAATAAAAATTAATCAAAACCATTACAAAGATTATAGGATAAATCCATCTCAAATTCCATTTAGAGAAATATTTATTGACCACATTGGGCCATTTAATATAAAAATAAATAATGTAGTAGAGAAGATTTACATATTAATTATAACTTGCACATATACTAGAGCTGTAAACCTTGTTCTATGTAAAAATGTAGATAATAAATGCTTTATTTCTGCTTTTCAATTTCATGTGTTTGACTTTGGATTTCCACAACTTATAGTAAGTGATCAGGGAAGTAGTATAATAAGCTCAGTGCAAATTATTAAAAACTTTCTTTGATGGATGTAGATGCTAAAAAATTCTTTAACTCTCATAATATAAAGATTTTTAGAGTTTTCCAACCATACCTGGTAAAGCTACGTTTTCATTGGAGGCTTTAGCTGATCTTTAGTCAAAAGGAGTAAAAAGTTATTATCTATAGGTTGCTGATAGGATAAAAAATTAAGGAATTGATAGTTTTCTTTATTAGTTAGGGAAACAAATATGCTTATAAATAAAAGGCCAGTAGCATTTAAGTCAATATTAAGAAACCCTGAGGTGGATCCAAATATCCCATTTGCAATAACACCGGAGATATTGCTGAAAGGATATGAGGTTCCAGCCATGGTTGTTTCTTCTCATTTATTTCATGATGGTATAGATCATTCAGATGATCCTGATTGGTCTCCTTGTGAACCTGATCAGGATCAGTTATATTTGACTTTTCAAAAATACAGAAAAGTGAAATCTAATTTGAATGATTTGTACTATGATGAATTCTTAGCAAACTTACAATATCTTGCCACTAATCAGCAAGACAAATATAAAAATAAAAAACATACTTCACTGGGAGTTGGAGATGTTGTAGCCATTAAAGAAAAATTCTGTAAACCATACTTTTACAGCATGGGAACAGTACAAGAAATAAAAAATAATGATTTAGGAGAAACTGTTTCTGTAAAAATTAAAAAATCAAATCAAGAAATTATAACCCGACACATATCGGATATCATATTGCTGATAAAAAATACCAATTTTCATAAAAATCTGCCAGAAACAGTTTCCACCACTAATGATAATAATAGTGATGCTGACAGCAGGGTAAAAAGGAAAGCTGCAGTTCAATGTAGAGAGCTACATAAAAAGCTCATAGATCAAGGGCAACTTTAATATCTCCAACTATATAATAGTCAAATGAATATCTGTGTCCTTGTTTAACAGGGACATGATATATATTTGAATAAAAACAATGTAAAATAAATTTGGTTTCCAAATTTAGTTTACATATTCATCAAAAATTAAATTCTTAATAGACATTAATTTGGCATCCCTCTCAGTGTTTAAAAATATATATTATATAATGTCATGATAAACCTTATATATATATATGTTTTATTTTATAATATTATATATTTTTATGTGTTGTTTTTGTTTTATTAATTTATTCATTATTATGGCAACTGGAGTTGAGATTTTAAAATAATGACCTATTTCTTAATTAAAAAACTAATATAAAATGAAATTTATTTATTCATTCATTCCTTTTATAAATAACATTAATAATAATAAAAAAATAAATATAAAAGAAAATTTAAGTGAACTACTCAAAAACAAAATTTATTTTTTGATCCATCACTTTTCTGATTTGTTTACAAAAAAAATCCAAGGCCTCAAGCGAAGAGCGAGTCATGCTTGGCTTGCAAATCATGCCAGACCTTTTATAACATCTATAGGAGCAGGACTGTGTTCTTTGCTCTGCCTATTTAGGAAAAAACAAAAATATTAACAGATATCTCATCACCACTAGTTCAGTTGGCCACTGATAATAAAAATAATAATAATAATAACAAAACTAAAAAGTATTTTATATATTTTTTTTCATATATCAATAAGTGCTTAGGCTTACTCATAACCTAGCCTGTCAAGAAGAGTTTAGCAACTGTGGCTATTACCAAACAAAAATTTGGCGCCTAAGATTTACATACCCCCATGTATATATAAGAAGGCACAGCCTAGACAGGGGCCTTTTTTATGTTTTTCATATCCAGTCAGAAGATACAATTCAGTTTCCTACTTGGAAACTTCCAACAAAGGTGAGAAAAAATTACAGATTTGGGTTTTTTTGCTGTATAATCCAGATTTGGTCTCCCTTAATTTGTATAATGAATTAGAGGGTGAAAGGGGATCTAACTTATATTAACTATTTTGCTTTAATATAACTATTAGATTGAATAAAACTAAATAGATTTGAATTTCAATTCCTTTTGAATAATAATAATAATATTAAATAATAATTAATAATAATAATATAAATAATATTAATATAATAATAATATAATAATATAATAATAATAATAATAATAATAATAAATAATAATAATATTAATAATATAATATAATAATAAAATAATAATTATAATAATAAAAATAATATATAATAATAATAATAATAATAATAATATAATAATAATTAATAATAAATAATTAATAATAATAATTAATAATAATAATAATAATAATAATAATAATAATAATAATAATAATAATAATAATAATAATAATAATAATAATAATAATAATAATAATAATAATAATAATAATAATAATAATAATAATAATAATAATAAATAATTAATAATATAATAATAATAATTAATAATAATCAATAATTAATATAATTAATATTATATAATATAGAAGAGCCTATAAAATCCTATCCTTTCAGATAAGGATTGGCTCTGGATTGGGCAACAATAGGAAGCAATTTGGTATCAACAGAAAGGAGGAAATCAGCAAGTTAGAGAAGAGTTCTATTCCCCCTTATATAAAAATCTACTTT